>OMKP01033028.1:0-15133 GCA_900302375.1 Bathygadus melanobranchus
CTGTCTAACCCCTACCTGCTCCTTAATGACCTGTCTCTGTACTGTCTAACCCCTACCTGCTCCTTAATGACCTGTCTCTGTACTGTCTAACCCCTACCTGCTCCTTAATGACCTGTCTCTGTACTGTCTAACCCCTACCTGCTCCTTAATGACCTGTCTCTGTACTGTCTAACCCCTACCTGATCCTTAACGACCTGTCTCTGTACTGTCCACCCCCTACCTGCTCCTTAATGACCTGTCTCTGTACTGTCTAACCCCTACCTGCTCCTTAACGACCTGTCTCTGTACTGTCTAACCCCTACCTGCTCCTTAATGACCTGTCTCTGTACTGTCTAACCCCTACCTGCCACTTTGTTTGTTTCCTAGATCTCGGATGCAACAGGAAGCATGGAAACATCCCTGGTGTCTAAGTCACCACCCTTCAAACAAGCCGTCCTCTTGGCCAGTGAGTGTTTCCTCCTAGACAACAAGGCGAACAAGAAGATCTTTATCTGGAAAGGTAACAGAGCGTGAATCATGAAACAGTAATTAGTTGGTATACTTTTTAACTTTGTAAACTGTATACATTTAGAACCTTAAAGTGGAAGTCGTCCACTGTCGCAAATGTACATTTGTTTTCAGATTTCCGTGAAGATTGTTCACCGAAGAGGTAAAGTGAAATGATCCAGTAGTATTGATAAATAGGCAGGTTGTGTTACTTACTGATGGAACCTCTTCAAGCCCCGGAGCTGTCCATAGTGAACGCCCGTCCGAGGGTCACTCTTGTTTTGTCCTCTATCACTCTCCCTCTTCTCCCTCTTCTCCCTCTTCTCCCTCTTCTCCCTCTTCTCCTCCGTCAACTGGGTTCTTTTTCTTTTAATGTTGCTTCTGTTGTTCCTCCGTCCGTCCCACCTCTACTAATAATAATAATTATTATTGTTGTTATTGTTATTATTATGGTTATACATACAAAACTAGAGGTAGGTATGATATATAGGCCTATATATATATATCTCTGTATGTAACTATCTATATTTCTATGTATGTATAGATATCTATGTAACACACACGTCTCTATATAACACGCGTGTTGACACCCCAAACAGGACGTACTGCTACCATGGATGAACGCAGAGCCGCCATGAATGTTGCCCTAAAATTCATCAAGGACAACAACTACCCCGCGCACACCAAGGTAACACACGTGTGCTTCCTTTCTAAGTGCTCATTTATGGAGTTGTAGCTACTCCAATATTGAGTGAAACCCTTTCATCCTGACCTTACTATCCCCTACCTCCATGTGCAGATAGAAGTCCTGGGAGCAGGGGCGGAGAGCACCCTGTTCCAGCAGTTCTTCAGCGACTGGAAAGACAAGTACGACACCGCCGGCCCGGGGGAGGCCTACGTGGTCGGCAGAATCGCCAAAGTGGAGCAGATTCCCTTCGACGCCACCGTCCTCCACACCAACAAAGCCATGGTCACCCAGCACTCCATGGTGGACGATGGATCTGGAAAGGTCAAGGTGGGATCCGATGCAGAACGTTCACACGCATTGTCACGATGACAGACCACCATGTAGCGTTTAGTATTGTGTATGTTGGGATCCTCGACCGCATCATTGGAAAAATATCACTGGAAATACCACTGGAGAAATATATAATATATTATGATGTTGTGATGCATTCATTGCAATCAATTGTGGTGGATGTTTGTAGATCTGGCGTGTGGAAGAGAGTGATAAGGTAGAGGTAGAGGACTCCACCTATGGGCAGTTCTTTGGTGGGGACTGTTACCTGATCCTGTACAGCTACAGCGTTGAACACAAACTGAAGCACATCATCTATATCTGGTAAGTGTCCACAAGGAGGCGCCATTACAGACCATATGTTAATCTGAACTCAATTCTAAAGGCTAGCTAATTATATATATATATAAAGTATTACTAATTATATATATATAATAAGTATGTAATTCTAGATATGTAGGTTAGTGAAATGTATCGATTAACTCTAACTGAGCAGGTTAGCTTAAAGTAATAAAGTCATTTGTACCTTTGACGTTCTCAGGCAAGGTCTAAACTGCAGTACAGTAGAGCTCGCCGCTTCGGCTTTCCTTACTGTCTCACTTGATGATTCCATGGGAGGATTACCTGTTCAGGTGAGATTTAAATATCAACTACACACCAGATCACACTTTTCTGCCATCTACAGTTCAAAAAGTGGAATTACATGGATTTTGGTTGTAATTTCACAAAATTGAGCCACATAAAAAACTGCATTTCAATGTAAAACAGGATATGAATGTAGGACTATATAGAAGGAATCCCCAACAATATTAAAGGTTTTAGTAGGAGAACTTCCGCACAGATTAAAGGTGCAATTTATAACATTGATAACATTCAGCCACGAGATGTCGCACTCCCCCTCCCCCTTTGTTTTTCATTCTCGTGGTTGCCAGTTAGTTGCACATCTGTCTGCATATTTCATGACCAACTGGAACGAAGCTCAGACAGACTCATGTCATGTCGAGTGATTCATCTTTTGTGGTAGAGTAATGAATTCTTTGTGCAACATGTAGTTATATATAAAATGGATTATTATTTATATATTAACCATAGATTTTGTTTACTTTGTGTGGTGGCTTTTCTGAGAACTTTGGATTTGTGAAGCTGGGCTCTTACCATCAAATAGTAATGGTATTAATTCATTACATTTAGCGTTTTTCAAGAAACTCAAAGCGCTTGACATTTACGAGTGTGTCGGGATATCACACGTCATCCACTATTTCTAATAGTATTCGTGGAGGGAAAACATTAGGAAAACATAGTTTGTTTTGGTTGTAGATGACAAGGGACAATGTTTCATGTTGTGTCGGTAGGTCCTTGTGACTCAGGGCAAGGAGCCGGCCCACCTCGTCAGCCTGTTCAAGGAGAAACCCCTGATGGTCTTCCTGGGCGGGACGTCCCGTGAGGGAGGCCAGAGCCAGCCAGGAAGCACCAGACTCTTCCACATCCGCTGCAGCTCCACCAAGGCGACGCGTGCCGTGGAGGTTAGCCACGTTAGCGACTCACACCTTCCGTACCATTTCGTCACTCTCATTTCATTTCATGAAGTTACGCTAATATGCTAACCCGTGATCACTCCATCTCACGTTCTATTTTTATGTAACATGTTTCATTTATATTTTTACTCCAAATTGATATTAACCAGGAGAGTGACCAACAAACAAACGGCAATACATTTACAACACCTCGTTGTCCCTTTTCGAATGATTCAACACTCCATTGGAGTTCTTTTAACCCCCAGGGACTCTGGTCTGCTCTGGTTTTGTCTCCTGTGTGAGCACAGGTGGAGCCATCAGCTGCCTCCCTGAACACCAATGACATGTTTGTCCTGAAGGCCCCCGAGGGCCTGTTCATGTGGCGGGGCCTGGGTTCCAGTGAGGAGGAGGTGGCTGCAGCCAATCATGTCGCCAACTACCTCGGTGGAAGCCTCAAAGAGGTCAAGGAGAGCGATGAACCAGGTACACCAGATAGGGGGGGCCGGATAGTGTAGTGGGTAGGGTTTTGGACCCCTGTCAAAAAGGGTCTAGGTTCTAGGTTCAATCCCCGATGCCACATTTGTAGGCATTGTTAAAAATAAAATTCCCTAAAGAGTAATGAAGTTGAGTAGAAGCACTTCCAGCTCCCCTTATAAGCTATGATGTTTCCTCCTGACCATAGATGATTTCTGGTCATCTCTGGGTGGGAAGAAGGATTACCAGACCTCAAGGAGCCTGCAGAACATAGTGAAACCTCCCAGACTGTTTGGATGCTCCAACAAGACAGGCAGGCTCATTGTGAGTAATAGATAATACAATAATACTTTATTTACATGGCATTTTCTATTACATAAAATCTAATCACATACGATATGAAGAGTTTGAAGACCTTTAAAAGTCATCTGCAAGAATAAATGATTAATTTACATGAAGAAATGATGCCATCTATTTGTTGACGGTATATAACCCATATTTACCATCTAGGCTGAAGAAGTAGCTGAGGGATTCACACAGTTGGATTTGGCATTGGATGACATCATGATTCTGGACACCTGGGACCAGGTACATCTTCTATTTTTGTCTGACTGATTAATAGAGTAGAGTACCTTTTATTTTTCTGTGAGGGAACTTCGGTCAAAGTGTGACTCCTGTATTGTTTTTGTTTTGTTCCTAAATCCTTGATCGTCAAGATCTTCCTTTGGATTGGCAAGGAAGCCAATGATGTGGAGAAGAACGGAGCACCCAAGATTGGTGAGATTAATACTTATTGAAAATGATAGAAAACTAGCTAGCCCTATTGATCCAATCACATGATCCATACATGTTATCATGACATCCCACACATGTTAGCATTACATCCACACATGTTAGTTCGCTGCGGTCTGACACTAGACCGCTATGGAACAGTGGCTGGAACCGGCAACTGGTTTAAGTGTTTGTTCCATGACCTCCACACATGTAGCATGACCTCCACACATGTTAACATCACATCCACACATCTTAGCATGACATCCACATGTTAGCATGACCTCCACACATGTGAACATGACATCCACACATCTTAGCATGACATCCACTTGTTAGCATGACCTCCACACATGTTAGCATGACCTCCACACGTTTGCATGACACCCACACATGTTAGTGCAATGTCAGGAGTGTTAACACGCTGCTTCCTGTCCACACAGCTGCAGACTATGTGGCCTCCGACCCCTCCGGTCGAGCCAACATCCCCATCACCACCATCAAGCAGGGCTCCGAACCCCCCACGTTCACCGGATGGTTTCAAGCGTGGGACCCGGACATGTGGGAAAAAGTGTTGGCCAACTTCCGTTGAACCGACCCCCTCTTGTCTTGTTTGGCCTCAGTGCGTGAGGCATGGAGGAGAACCATGCCCCCTCAAAGAAGCTAATGCCTTGAGTAGAATCCACATATTCACTTGCTGTACTTCTTAAGTTACTCTTAGATGGGAGGGAACTATATTTTATAGAATGGAAAAATATATGCAACCATCTGTTGTTATTTTTCTACTTCTTTCTCTATCTTCTTTTCTTGGGTACGTAGGTCTACACAATGAACGATCCTGAGAACATCAGAATATCAATATATTACGTAACCATTTGTATAATGTATACATTTGGTTACATTGGTCATAAAATAAACACCACCGTCCGCCAAAATTGAATTGTAAACGTCTAAATAAAAGTCTATATTAAAAAAAATAATATCCCCTGGGCAATACTTTTAATAAAGCATCCTTTGTCAAAACCTGTGTCATCCATTTCTTTATTGGCTCTGAGTTATTATATATTATATTATGACAGCGGATTAAAACGTGTGACTACAGGACGTGTGGGTTACATCGCCGCTATGCTAAGCCCATGTGGATGGTAATCAGATCCTTCTGCGTCAGGAGGCAGTTCCGCTGAGTTGCAGAGTGGGGATTAAGGACCTGGGGGTTTGAAAGTATCTCAGTGCTGCTCCCCTCTCCTCTGTTCGGGACCGGGAGGAAAACTAAACGGACACAATGAGGCAGAAAGTCGTGCTCATCACCGGCTGCTCGTCTGGCATCGGACTCGCACTTGCTGTCCGCATCGCTAGCGATGACAAGAAGAGATTCATGGGTGCGTTTGTCTTTGTTACAAAATTGGGACAGGTCAAAGTTCTTTGACGCGTTTATGTATTGTGTTTTGTAAGAACCCCCTGAAAATGAACACTGCGGTTAAAGTCCAGTACAATACAATAGTTACAATACATTTATCATGATAACCTGTCATGTCTCTATTGTGTCCATATACATGTGTCTACTTTGTGTGTGTTGTGTAGTGTACGCCACCATGAGGAACCTGAGTAGGGGTAAGAACCTGGTGGAGGCCGCCGGTCGGACCTTAGGGCGCACCCTGGAAATCAAACAGCTGGACGTGTGTGACGAGAAGTCCATCAAAGACTGTATTGACAGCTTGCCTGAACGCAGGGTGGATATTCTCAGTGAGGGTCTAACACTCATATCTTATCTTACATCCAGAAACACTGTTGTTATCCTACCCTATAATAAGTATTATTATTATATTATAATTGTACAAAGATATTCATAATACAATCCATTGTAATATTCCAAGTCTATGCATTAATAACTATGTATTCATGCATTTACACACCTCTATACTAAGTCCCTGTGACCTTAACATAGATACTCTCAGTCAGCCATTCCTTCCTCTCTCTTTCTCCCCTCTCCCCTCTCCTGCAGTCAGTAATGCAGGCATGGGTCTGATCGGGCCCATCGAGTGCCAGTCCATGGAGGAGATGAAGGCCGTCATGGACACCAACTTCTTCGGCCTGGTGAGATTGCTGAAGGAGGTGCTTCCCGACATGAAAATGAGGAAACGTGGACACATTGTGGTGATCAGCAGTGTGATGGGAATACAAGGTAAACAGCAGCTATGTAATGGTCCTGTGTAGCTGAGCTGGTAGAGCATGGCATTAACACTGTCAGGGTTAGGGTTTCTTTTCATTTCACTGCACACCCTGTGTGTGTATGTGACAAATAAAGTTGTTGAATCTTGAATCGTGATTGTATCGAGTGTATGCGCTCACGGTATTGTTAGGACGCTTTGGATAAAGGTGTCCACCAAATGGCATGTACAGAATTAGCATCAACTAAAGTTAAACTTGGCTCTTCCAATAGTGATCCTGTACTTTGTTGGTGTCCATAGAGGCCTATGAAGGTCTCTATGGACACAAGACTTTTTTGCCTTGCAGGAGTCTTATTCAATGACGTCTACGCCGCCTCCAAGTTTGCTGTGGAAGGTTTCTGCGAGAGCGTGGCAATACAAGCACTCAGGTTTAATATAAAGTAAGAGACCACTGGCACTTATAACGACACAAGACTGAGGTCTAATCTAAGAGAGCACAGCTGCTTGTAAAGTCAACACTGACATTATCTGGTAGTTTACTGTGTTATGATACACAGTAATTGGACCCATGGGAACAGTGATCTACCTAGAAGACCTTTTCCCCCTGCAGGCCTGGACATGCTTATAAACAGCTGTGAGCTATCTTTCCATAACACTAACATCTGTCTATCCATCTACCTGTCTGTCCGTCCATCCATCCACCCACCATCCAACCATCAATCTATCCTTCCATCCACCCATCATTTAATCTACCCATCCATCATTTCATCCACCCACCCCTCCATCCATCCACCTCTCCATCCTCCCATCCATCCATGCTCCCACCCCTCCAGGATCAGTGTGATCGAGCCAGGTCCGGTGCTAACAGAGTTTGAGCGGAAGGTGTACGACAAGGGCATGAAGATGGACCTGAGCAAGGCCGACGAAGTGACTGCTGACATGTTCACTAACACCTACCTGAAGAACTACAAGCAGAGCTTCGAAACCCTTGGGCAGACTGCCGAGGACATAGCCATGGTAGAGCGTTAACATCAACAAGAAGACTTAACATCAAACTTAACATTTTTCTGGCAACTACTAAGACTCTTGATCGCTGACGACACAGAGACACCAACGTTGTTATACTATTGGCTCACAAGCCTTGTTAGAAGCGGGACTCAAACTTCACATAAACATAAATAAAAGATAAAGAAAACATTCACTTTGGACCCGAAAAGTGATTAATTCACAATCATAATACAGCAATACTTTTATTCCACACCTTTCTAAAAGATCTGTGAATGTATTCTTTAAAAAAATGATTTGTCTATATAAAAATGTTCAATCAGTCAACTGCACCTTTAATATGCTTGTGTTTGTCTTTCTCTCTCAAGCATACACTGAAAATCATGCTGATGGCGGACCCTCCGTTCCGTCACCAGACCAACTCGCTGTACACGCCCATGACCACGCTGAAGAACACTGACCCCGGTGGAGACCTGCCCATCGACACCTTCTACACCATGGAGCATGACAAGGTCTTCAATTCCTCGCTCAACTTCCTCAAGCTGTTTCCCTGGGGAAGCCGCAAGCGCTTCACCTTGGACAAGAACACGCCGTAGAACAGACTGTTGTTGTTTAGTATATCATGTATATAATGTGGTTCAATGTGTGTATTTAGTAGATGTTGTGTTATGTGTTAAAGAGTGCAGACTCTTCCATGTTAGTCGTTCTGTATCATTTTGCATTGTCTGGTTCTTAGGTCCCAAAACGTTAGACTAGGAAATAAAATAATTGTAATCAATATTGGATTGATCAAGACCTTTATAACATTATATAGACCTATGTTTTACAGGCTTTTAACCTTTATTAGGCCTACTAATTGTGTTTTGTTTGGATGTTTAAATAATTCAGACATGATAAAAGTGCATATGTTTTTGGAATTGGTCAAGTATCGGTCTATGCAGGACATTTTTATTGGTAGTGAAAAGACACATTCAGTACTTACACATTGCCTGGCATTCAACTGCATGTTTTATTATCTTTGCCATTTTAACCATGAGTTTGGAAAGCGGTACCACCTGTTGGGATATATAGAATAGATGTTGATTCTGTTCTCCAACAGTAGGTGGCAGTACTCCACAACTCACAGCCATCATGAATACGTGCCACACTGCACAGCGGAGCGTGTGTGACGTAACATCCGGCTAAATGTGTAAATGTTGCTCAGAATGGAGTTATATTCTAAATGAATTACGATTAACGCTTGCGCTTATGTGTTCCGCCTATTCTCCCAGCCACCACACGGTTGAACGCGGTCGTAGTTAACACACGCGGTAGGCTGAGCCCGACACCGCGCCGGTGACCGTTCATTGTTACGAGTCGAGCCATGTTCCCGGACAGCCGTCCTCGGTGTTGTGACTCGCTGCTTTCTACGAGCACCAGAGCTACCAGTTAGCATGCTAACTAGCCCGCTAGCCTAGCCGCTCGCTCCTTTTTATACACCAATAGCGTTTTTTTTTTGCTTTTGTGTCGAACCGTTGCATGGACCCTTTGTGGCATTCCATGCGACAGGCATTTGAAGGGGCCAACGGCTGTTTTGACCGGAGCAACGACACCGGCTTCGAGCCGTAGGAGCGTTGGTCGCTAGCCGACGTAGCCACTGTTTCGCTAGCTAGGGAACGAGCTTTCTGTTTGAGCGAGGCGCCTTAAAGGGACCCCCCCGCCCCCGCGCTGTCTCTTCGGGATATCGTTTCGTTCACGGATAAGTTGTCGTTAATAGCAGTGTGTGTGTGTGCCGCCACGATGGCGTCCTCCTCCGGTAACGACGACGATCTGACCATCCCTCGCGCGGCGATCAACAAGATGATCAAGGAGACGCTGCCGAACGTGCGCGTGGCTAACGACGCGAGGGAGCTGGTGGTCAACTGCTGCACGGAGTTCATCCACCTCGTCTCCTCGGAGGCCAACGAGATATGCAACAAGTCCGAGAAGAAAACCATATCCCCCGAGCACGTTATCAACGGTCAGTGCACACTCCCTTTGCAACTGTTGTACACTGGCCGCGTGTGGCTTAATTGGATTTTCAATTTCAACTTTATTGTCCCACAAGGGGAAGCTTAGTTCGCAGGTTCACAAAAGGACACGGAAACAACAGTAAGAATACAAGGAACAAGATCCACATTCATGACTACATCTTAAGGATGTGCTGGGTCTCAGTGAGTGTACTGGTGTCATGTTTTGATCTGTGGGTCGTATGTGCGTTGTGTTGCAGCTCTGGAGAGCCTGGGCTTTGGTTCGTACATCACCGAGGTGAAGGAGGTTCTGCAGGAGTGTAAATCCGTAGCTCTGAAGAGGAGAAAGGCCAGCTCTCGACTAGAGAACCTCGGCATTCCAGAGGAAGAGCTGCTCAGGCAACAACAGGAGCTGTTTGCCAAGGTGAGCCCTTTACTGGCACCGCAATGAACTGGTTTGACACCACATAAAACCGGTTCATGTATATGAAATCATTATGAACACTTCCTGGTTACATGATCAAGTCAACATTTTGTATTAGCACAAGGGTGTGAAAATGCCTCACAGAGAAGGCAGGCATTTTAATTGTTCTGCAACTTAGCAAATGTTCTTTTATTTATTTAATGCCTATTTTTGTTATTATTTAGCCTGACTTACAGTAGCTAAGTCTCCATGTTGGGAACGTACATGAGTGTAAATATTTTTTCATTAAGAAATGGAAAATATGTGTCTGTAAATACTTTTCACGTTTGGTCTATTTATTTTCATTCTGTTTACTCAATACTCAATAAAGCAGCGGGTTTTACCAGACATCTTTGAGCTGCAAAGCCTTCGAGGCCTATTATACTATATACTATGTTTGTGTGGTGCAGGCGTCTGGTGAGCATGAATCTTTGCCTAATTTATTATAAAAAGCCTTACTAACACCTTAGTAACACCCACCCCCAACACTACAATACAACAAAGAAACCGTGGTAACAAAACAAAATAAGCACATTAATTAGGCTGTGCTGGCAGTAATTGTATGTCCCCTCTTGATCTCCACTATTTACATTTAGGGCATTTGGCAGACGCTTTCATGCAAAGCGACTTCCACTATAGTCTGGCGAGGTCTGGACATGTCATTTAAATGGTAAATGGTAAATGGACTGCATTTATATAGCGCTTTTATCCAAAGCGCTTTACATTTGCATCACATTCACCCATTCATACACTGACTGCAGTGTCAACCATGCAAGGCAACAACCAGCTTGTCAGGAGCAGTTAGGGTTAGGTGTCTTGCTCAGGGACACCTCGACAATTAGCTAGGCGGAGCCGGGGATCGAACCAGCGACCTTCCGGTTGCCAGACAACCGCTCTACCCCCTGAGCTACTGACGCCCCCTTTATTTATTTATTTATTTATTTATTTGGGGGCAGAACCCTTTAAGCCAAAGCTTCTGTGGTCTCTGCCCCGTGTGTCTATGTTCATCATTCTGTCATGAAAGCTGTGTTCTGATTGGCTGCGTGTGTTCTGTGTTCCCTGTCTCCAGGCACGCCAGCAGCAGGCAGAGCTGGCCCAGCAGGAATGGCTGCAGATGCAGCAGGCCGCGGAGCAAGCTCACATGGCCGCCACCTCGGCCAGCGCTGCCCAACAAGCCGGCTCCTCCCAGGACGAAGATGACGATGATGACATATGATGATTTGTTTTTCCCCCAGGGGAGGGTTTTTGGAGCGGTTACACCCGAGCTACGGCCAACCCCCACCTCCCTTTCCCCCATTCACTTGGACACACAGCATAAACCGCCCAGTGACCTGAGACGTGTTAATTAAATGAAGCGTAATGCCGTTTGGCACCAGAAGAGCTCCGAGGCACGGACACTTTGAACCAGCAGGGGGCGTGCTAGCTGTGCCTGCGTCTTCTGCTCATTTCTTTTTCTTTCTTTTTGGAAGCAGTACCCGAACGAACTGCAATGTTTGGAAATAAAATGTTTATAAATTCATCTCAACTTTTCCCGTTTTTTTTTCCCCTTCCACCCTCAAGTTTGTACTATTTTGTGTTGACGTTACGTTGAGTAAATGTGTAGAGCTATAAGGATGAGTTGTGAGGCCTGAGGGAGATCGGACACCTCTCCTCCATGGTAGTCCATCTGATCTGTCCTTAAAATGACTTCCACTTCACTTACGAGAACCTCCGTGCTTCTACAGAACCTGATTCCATCTCTCGTCCTTTCTGTTGGGAGGTTTTTATTGTGAAAATATTTCATTTATCTCCTTATCTTTCTCCCATGTATCTTTTTTTCAAAGGATCTTTGCTGGAGAACATGTTTTTGGATCATTGATGAATAGTAAATGTTTTATTTTTAGTTCATTTCAACAGTTAATGATTCATTGTTTTCCTATTTTTGACCTCAATATTGCTAGTTAGTCGTACATTTCTACAAGTCGTACTACTTTTGACTCATAGAACCAAAGACAAGACTTAACACCCTCTTTTATGCTCATGGGTTGTGTTCAGATTCCTGGTGGCTCATTGTAATGTACACATTGTTGTTGGTTAGCTGTTGTAAAAATGCTTTGATATCGGGCTAAATTTGTTACTACTTCAGGCAGTATCAAACACTTGAAGTTCTTGGATTCTTAGTGTAAAAAAATGAGTTGTTATACACATTCACTTGCCTACCATGTTGTATTCTTTAAGCAATAAAGGAAAACGTTTTATAGACAAAACCTTGTGTGATTTCATTTTGTATATCCTATGGAAAGCTAGTCTTAGCCTCTTGTGTTCATTAGCACTATGTCACCATGTGACTGGACCTGAATCATTTTCATATCGAAAGGCTCTACAACTGACTTTAAACATCTCATTTGTTGCCAATTTGATCGATTGCATTTGATTATAGTTTATATACACTTAATAGGCCTATATTAAGTCAACCTTATCTTAAAGCTGCTAGTTAACTGACACAAAAACAAATAAAAGTTAAGTCAATATTCTTGGAGCTTGATCCCAAAGTGCCATTCATTATCTGCTCATATCAGGATCGCCAAGGAAATGTTGATTGGCATGTGGCTTGGGGCTTAGTCAGACATGAACTACACCTGCTGGGAGTTGACCCCCCTGGTACATTAGGGAGGATGTCACCTTCAACACCCTCAACAACATTGGTTGAATTTGAGCCTTTTGGCAGGCATGGATTCTCGTGTGAATGCAATCTCATGAATCCAACTGCCTCGCAAGGTAAACACTCTCCACCCAAGCCCAAAAATCAACACGCAAAGAAACTAGCTGGTAAGTTGGACTGGAAGTCCATTACATTTGTGACGTAAGAATGATATATGACTTGAAATAGACAATGACAGGCGCCCCCTGCCGCTTAAAATCTACTATGACGAACACAATAGTTTCTCACCGACAGGGGGCGCCCCTGCACCGCCAACAAGCAAAAGAAAGCAGTTGCACAACCTCCACCCCTGCTGCCAACCTTTCGGAGCTTCCCATGGTGGTATTTCAAGGTTTCATTTCTGCGGTCGCTGTTGCTATAAAGCGACACTATAGGTCGTTTCAGCTCTCGCAACAAAAACCAGTTAAGGCCAGGTTAAATAACAATTCAGACATCGCCACTTCATTCCACGTTCAGCGTCAAGCCGGTTTAATGACACTTCACTAATTCACTTCCAAGAGGTTCTTCTGGTGTCAAAGCCGCAGGTAAGACACGTCTGTACGTTGCACTGATTGCTTGATTGGTTGGTTGGTTGATTGATTAGTGGGTTGACGCGCGTCAGCAAAGTTCGCACATGCCCTACTAGAATATTTATTATTGTTTTATAATTTTTTAGGCCAATAGACGCAGTGAGACGTGGTCACAGTTAGGAACTAATGAAGACTATTTATGTTGGTAATTGAATAGCCTAGGCCAATTGTATTCCCAGGAAAAGTTAGTTTCCGGCGCATCTTGACTGTGAGTGTTTTTTGGATAATGGCTGTTACTTTGTGATACAAGACATTTGGACTTTGATTATTTGATTACACACAGTGGGCCTAGATACATAGTAGCCCTAGATCTTAGTGTCTTAGATCCTAGTGTGTGTGTGTGTGTGTGTGTGTGTGTGTGTGTGGTTATTACCAATTGCAAACCCCGTTTGGGGCACTGACGTAGCCGAGATTCTACGTTTCCATAGAAATAGATGCTGTCTCGCGAAAACTAATTGGAGCCCAGCTGACCATTACAGCTCCCAGCAACCTCTCCAGCCCACCCTGAGATGTGTGAAGCTGACCAAGATCTCCTGACTGAAATGACAATAATAGACCTGTTTCCTCCAACATCCCTCCCTACTTCACACACGCACGGTCCGAGAAAGGGTTCACAGGTTGGGGAGTGAAGGAGATGGATGGATAAATATCAGCTATTATAGTGTTTAAATTTTTTCTAAAACATAGATAATGTAGCTTTGGCCCCGTTGCCCTGGTAACCGTTTGGGTTAGCCTAGTTTGGGTTACCTGCCTCTCCAGCAGTTCTGGTAGAACATCCTCACTCCTGATAACACAGTGTATGATTGTGTGTGTGAACAGTAAATGCCTAATGGGTTAGTAAAGCACTTGTGTTGTGTATGCATGGTGTAGTGCACTGTGTAATTCCCAATATTCATGTGTGGAAGTCAGTGGACAGGATGGTGCGTGGTGGTTAGCGTGACTGGGTTTGATTCACTGGAAATTACTTGGGATCAAATTGTTTGTAGTTATATGACTCAATACTCTATACAACATCAATCATGAGAGAGAGAGAGAGAGAGAAAGAGAGAGAGACAGCCAACATCAACACTGGAACGAAGCCATGGCAAACATCAAGCCGCTGGATGAGGAGCTAAGTGGTTACCTAGCAACAGGGGCACACAGTGAGCAATAAAAGGTCTTGGGATTTGTTATTTCACAATAAAAGACCCCCTCTGCATCGCTGCCAGCAAACCTTGTTTGCCGGTTAACATGTATATGCAAAGCTAACACGTACGATACATTGTCTTGTATGCAGTGTGTGCTTCGTGTCATAATGTTATCAGCAGCAGACTGGGTGGAAAAATGGATGGAATTTGATTTTAAGCGCTTTTATTACAGCCCCTTCCTGTGATATTTTTAGCCACACAGGTCTGCTTTGTATGTTGAAACAGACCAGACACGCTGTAGTTTCACACTGAATGCAGACAAAGAACAAAACGGTTGTGTACTGAAAACGCCATCCAACTGCTTGTGTACGTCCACACGCCTCACAATCAGCCTTTATACAGCTGCTGGACCTGCCAGTGTAACGATACACACTTGTCTGCTGCTTGTTCCCATGATGCACTGCTCTGTACCCACATCTTAACCACACCAAACCCTTTCCTAAACTTAACCTTCTCTAACCTAATACTTGAACTTAACCTCATACTAAACTAACCATCTCTAACCTAATACTTAAACTTAACCTCATACTAAACTAACCATCTCTAACCTAATACCTAAACTAACCATCTCTAATGTAATACCTAAACTAACCATCTCTCACCTAATACCTAAACTAACCATCTCTAACCTCATACCTAAACTAACCATCTCTAACCTAATACCTAAACTTAACCACCTCTAACCTAATACCTAAACTAACCATCTCTAACCTAATACCTAAACTAACCATCTCTAACCTCATACCTAAACTAACCATCTCTAACCTCATACCTAAACTAACCATCTCT
>OMKP01033033.1:0-10000 GCA_900302375.1 Bathygadus melanobranchus
CCAATCAGGCGACACATTCCACACGGACGTCTTCACTTTACTGTGTTTGTCTTCATCTCTGTGTGTGTGTGTGCGTGTGTGTGTGTCTGTGTGTGTGTGTGTGTGTGTGTGTGTGTGTGTGTGTGTGTGTGTCTGTGTGTGTGTGTGTGTGTGTCTGTGTGTGCGTATGTGTGTGTGTGTGTCTGTGTGTGTCTGTGTGTGTGTGTGTGTGTGCGTATGTGTGTGTGTGTGTGTCTGTGCGTGTCTGTGTGTGCGTGTGTGTGCGTGTGTGTGTGTGTGTGCGTGTGTGTGTCTGTGTGTGTGTGTGTGTGTGTCTGTGTGTGCGTGTGTGTGTGTGTGTGTGTCTGTGTGTGTCTGTGTGTGCGTGTGTGTGTGTGTGTGTGTGTGTGTGTGTGTTTTATGCAGCGTGTGTGTGTGTGTGTGCGTGTTTTATGCAGCATGTGTGTGTGTGTGCGTGTTTTATGCAGCATGTGTGTGTGCGTGCGTGTTTTATGCAGTGTGTGTGTGTGTGCGTGTTTTATGCAGCGTGTGTGTGTTTTATGCAGCATGTGTGTGTGTGTGTGTTTTATGCAGCATGTGTGTGTGTTTTGTGCAGCTTGTGTGTCTGTGCACCCGCGTGTGTGTGTATGTGTGTGCGCGCACGTGTGTGTTTGGTTTCCTCTAGAAGTGGTTTCCTGGAGTCTTGATCATGCCCAGGAAAGAAAGACAGGGTCATTCAGGATCACGTCCCAGTTGAACAGTTCTACCCCACAAACACACAAACACACACACACACACACACACATTCACACACACACACACACACATTCACACACACAGGTCATCGCACCTCAGCAGTAGACTATGCTTGATGCAGTGTGTCTAAACAGAACGGACAGCTTCCACTCTAACATAGCAACCGTCTACCCATGAACTAAGAGATCTGATGTCACCACACTCACTCACACTCACACACACACACACACACACACACTCACACACAGAAGTGGCTGTAAAATCAATGTCAGCGATGCTGCCTGCCCGTCAGTCTCACTGTTTACCTCTTCATCATGGTCTGATGAAGAGAGAGCACGCAACGGGAGATTGAAGATCGACATTTAATAAACAAGATAGAGTGGGGAAAATTATATTAATAGACAGACAATTATTTCCAGTGTAACTCGCATATGGTTACAGAACGACATTCACACAGTTACCCTGAATTGTGCAAATCTTCTAAATCTAAATGTTGTATCATTCTTAAGTAGCTTAAGAATGTGAGTGCCATTTTATGCTATTTTCTGCCATGTTTTATAACAATAATAATAATTTACGCTCTCTCTCTCTCTCTCACACACACACACACACACACACACACACACACACACACACACACATACAGCACTTTACTGTAAGGTGTGAGACAGTGACAGCTAGGCGGGCCCGTTTCAAACACACGGTCTTGAGTTTCACCTGAATATTTAACCATCTGGTCCCCACGTACAGTGAGTCAGCCATACATGTATATGGACGATAGAGTTACACCCCTACGCCTCTCTGCTGGGACACACAGCCCACCTATTGTATATATATATATATATATTTATCTTTAAAAGCGGTGTCCGACACAAATGTGTATGGGGTTAATATTATTCTATTGTGGCTCTCTGGCTCAGTGCAGCTGTCGTATGGCCTCCTTATGCGATATGTAACAGTAGACGCGCTCAGAGGGGTCTATGTTTATGTCTGTGTTTTATAAGGGCCGGAAGCGTTGTGTGTCAAGCTTTTGTTGGCGTTACCGTGATGTGCTCCCAATTCAACCAACGTCTCCTTAGCGATAGGCCCTTTCCTCCCCCTTAGCTGAGTGTAACGCGTAGACAAGGACAAATCAACGTTAATACTTTTGTTAGTAAAAACCACCAAACATTTTACGGTTCTTCCCTGGCCGGGGAGATTGATGTGGTGTTATGAGAACACGTGGAAGCAGATTTTGCCCATCAGCATGGGAATGTGTGTGTGTGTGTGTGTATGTGCGCTGTGCAGGTAGAGCAGACGCCCGCTGACAAACTATAAACCCCATCTGTATTACACTGATAAATGATAACATGTGGGTGTGTGCGTGTGTGTGTGCGTGCATGCCTGTGTGTGCATGCGTGTGTGTGTGAGAGAGACATAGTTTGTGTGTGTGTGTGTGTGAGAGAGACATAGTTTGTGTGTGTGCGTGTGTGTGTGTGTGTGTGTCGGTGCATGTGTGTGTGTGTGTACGCACATGCATACACACGCGCGTGCACATGCGGTGCATATGTGTGTGTTGTGTGTCCGTGGCTGGCGGTCTAGCCAAGCCGCTTGGCTGTGGGGCCGGCCAATGATGGAGATCAGTCTTTTATGAGGCGGTTACAACTCTGTGATAATCTCCACCACCAGCACCACTACTGCCTCCAGCTGCAGCCAGGCACCATCAGCCGTAGTCAGCCTGGCCCACAGGCCTGCTTCTAATGTCTGGGCTGATAAGCGTCTCGTTTTTTGTGTGTGTCTATTTTTGCCACTAAACGTATCCAGTGTTTTTATTTGCGTTGGACAACGTTAGCTGCTAAATGATAAGTCATCCGGCAGATGCTCTGATCCAAAGCGACTTACGGCTAATCATTTTTTCATGTCATGAAGTTGCAGGTAGGAGTAAGGCGTCTTCCTCAGGGACGCCTACAGGTACAGGACTGTGGACATCGGGGTTGGAACCCTGAACCTTTGGGTTGTGAGTCAAACACCATAACGACGAGACAATCACCTTTAGTCACGGCACAGGACATTCTCTTCCCATGATTCATCTTACAACATTGTTAGTCATCTAAAAAACGTTATAGCTTTAATTGGGGTGAAGTCACACTCGTTGGGTTAGGAAGCCATTGGGTTAAACAGTAGCAGTTAGCATAGCGTGGTGGTGAATCTGCCTGTCTGCGGGATTCATCACCAGTCTGTCATAGATGTCCCCGTTCCGGAGGTCTGCTGTCTCCTCTAATGACTTATTGTACAGACGGACTCACGTCTTGGAGCTCCCACATACGTGAGGCCAAGATCTGCTTGTGGTTTTTCAGACGTCCCTCAACGTCCATGGGATACTGGATATGACAGTGATTATAGCTCAGTTATTGTTTGCATCAATCCCGTGCTGCCTGGTAAAGCACAATAGCCGGGGAGGATGTCTGACCACAATTGCTCCATCTCATAAACACTGACGAAAAATGCGGCCAGTCTTAACTCCAGCGGGATAACGAGAGTTTGAGTTGCGATGCCTAGAAACCTCTGGAGAAGGAAAACCTTGAGGCCGTTCTGAGAAGCAGAACCCTTCATGTCTGAGAAGTTAGTTCATGTCTTTCCGAGAGCAACTGTTTGGAATCCGAGGGCTGGTGTGGCAATCATGGGAGACGTACGGTGGTTTCTCTGTCCGCGGTTTCTTCTGTCGACATGCAACCCGCGGCCGGTAGCCTACAGCTCAATTGTTTGGTCTTCTCCACAGACCTCACCCAAATCGTGAGAGATCATTCTATCCGCAACAAAACTCTCAAATTGAGAATTAATCTCACTCCGTATGTTTCTTATCACCCTCCGTTGTTATGCTATTACTATAGCTATTTCCTGGAGCCAAATTGTACTTGCGCGATTCTATTCCAGGTTTGAAATCGGTTGAAAGGCGACCCTGAAATCCATGTGTTATTTAAAACTATTAGCGTGCGCTGTTTCCTGTTTCCAGTTTCCAGTACCATGTCGCACCTGTCTTCCTCCTTTATCACCGGAGATGTGTCACCTCCTGCAGGTATCGCTCTCTGCGGCCGTGTCGTCTTGTCTGATATTCTATCCTTCATTACAACCTCCCCTGACACCAGGAACAAAGGCGCGGTACACCCATCTACCCTAATGACACTGTGCTCTGGCTGTCGGTTGGCTTTGACGGCTACCTCTGTCGTCGCCACCGCCTCTCATCACGGAGGCCTTTTGTTAGGGTTAGGGTTAGTTGAAAGTAGGCTTTGTTGGAAATAAAAGGCTAAAAACGAAGCATGCATTTCCACAGCGTGTATAGTGGTCACGCCGGGGTCATGGCTAGATGTCCTCCAAACAACAAGCGCATGCTACATTCACTTACAACACCCGTTACTAAAGAGTACCTTGATTTAGGATGTGAAACCGTTACATATGCTTGTAGTTTGTCTTTCAGAAGAACTATGAGTGTATTTTCGGTTTGCTTTTGTGTTCATTTTGGATTTCAGTACACTTGATGTATTTGAGTGACTTAATCCAGCTTCCTTTTGAAACCTTTTGAAACCGTTTGAAGCCTTTTGAAATATTTTGAAGCCATTTTATTTAGTAGCTGCTCCCATTTTGATACTCTGCTTTGATTGTTCCCAGCCTCACTCATGAATCAATTTGGATTCAAAATTGCTGAATGACTGTAATGTAAATGCAGTTTATCTTTTGTAATTCACCCTGTATTTAACTTCCATAACGATTCAACGATTAATCATTTTATTATTACACAGACCTTCAGATTGCTTACAGCTACACTTTCTAATTCAGAGCATCGCCATTGAAACTCAACTTTAAATATCAGCCTTTTCACTGCGGCTATTGCTCTTGTTTGAAATGTTTTGAGGTACTAAGTGTCTGCAGAATAAAACTCACCCACACGTTGCCTGACAAACCCACAAACCCATGGGTTATTTGTTTCTTCTTAAATTAAATTGGTCTGTGGAGAAAAGAGCAAAAACAAATCTGATGTCCAACAAAAGTCATGTTGGTTAAAACAGTGACAGGACGCGGACACAGCGCAGGTTGAACTACTAAACCGTTGAATTCAATGTTTAAACACACAAGCTCTAATAACCGCTGGCCCGGCGACAAACCGCTGTATCTTCTCAAAAAATGTTCTCAAGCAATTACTTCATGTTGTTTTATAGAGGACCCGTATCGTGCATGAAAAACGAGAAGCTGCCTTCGGCCAGCCCGACGTGACCCGGGTTAATAAAGAATAACTCTTCTTCTTCTGGGCGTACGGGCCAGAGGTGGCGGCGGTAACATGAGATTACGGGCAGCGTGAGCAATGCGCTTTACTTTTAACTGCGCCCCCCACCCCCCTGTTCTCCGTTCACCACTATATCACCCGTTCGTCCTCCTTGGATACGGTCCACGGCTAAATCCTATTGTTTTAGCCCGGGGGCCTCTCTCTCTCTCTCTCTCTCTCTCTCTCTCTCGCCTTCACTCTTCCAGACTTCTCCTCAACTCTTCTCACTTCCCGGACTGTTCTGGACTGTTTTTTTATTTTTTTGGTGTAGATAAAACAGCAGATGATTCTCACTCTCCTGAAACTGTGCCTCTTCTTTTATTTTCCATCTATGGAGTTAATTCTCGTGGATAACGTGGACTTTTCCCCCTCCCTTCTCTCTATTCGCCAGTGGTGGTTGTAGTCTGTTTATTTGATAATATCAGACCCCTTTTCCTGTCTGTCTTTCGTCTGCTTTTACGTTCTACGTTTAGTGACAAGAAGAGATATATCATATGTTATGTTATACGTGTGTGTGCGTGCGTGTGTGTGCGTGCGTGCGTGTGTGTGTGTGAAGGAAGATTAGGAAGAAGAAGGTTACGTTGCAGCAAATGACTATACACGACGGGGGATTTAATAATAGTAATTTGGTAAAAATAATAATTATAATAACATTGTAGAAAAATAAAGGCATGTTTTGGAACAAGAAAACAAATGAATGTAACGTCGCCATTATATGTGCTTAACTCTCACAAAAAGACTAAACAGGTAAATAGAAACCAAACAGTGGGGCTATCAAGGAACATGTAAACTTAACATACTAAACACATGCTATCTGTATGCTATCTGTATGTGCATTTAAACACAATTACTCTACTGTGGGATTTTCGCGTTCTTCATCACTTAGTAAATAATCTTGCCTATTTCATTTCAATCTTTGGCACACTCTATTACATAACTTTCCAACAATAAATAGTTAATTTTATAATTTTTTTACTCAGTTTATACAAGACATAATAAATAGCAATAAGTTACTTAAGTCCTAAGTTTGAGAGTTTTAGAGACATAATTTCAATAAGTGTACATATTTGAAGTATTACATGTATTTTTTGACACGGTAGGCTGTAGGAATGAGTGAGCCTTGAATCTGGCAGAACAACGATGAAGACATCAAATCCAAAACCATCAGAGTGACGTTCAACAGCCAAGCCAGAGGACAGGGAGTGCTTTTAAAATGTTCCCGCTTTGCCGTACCGAGGCACACTCTATTTGGGTCTTTGTTATCTTTATAGCGTTCGTATAACGTCTCTCTCTCTCTCACACACACACACACACACACACACAGGTCCGACTAGCAGAGTGTTGTCCTGACGACAACGTGATAAATGAAAACTCTGAGAACTCTGAACAAGGAGGAAAGCAGATAGAGGCCCGTGTTTGCAGTAGGAGCCGTTATGGAGACAGATCTGGCCTCTAGGCCTCAGGTACCTATACACAGGCACACTTCCTTGCAGAGTGCTTGCGTATGGTGTGGTACACCAGGTTGTCGTCCAGGAACGAGAGGTCGTCGTCAAACGCCGTGGGCCGACAGCAGGCATTGGGGGGCGTGTCCCTGGCCCCCAGCCGCCTAACGTGAGCGATGTTGTGAAGGATCTTGTCATAGTTGGTCTCAGACTTACGACAGGGTCCGGAGCAGTACCTGAATATCATCTCCTCCTCGGACTGGTAGCCCAGACCCAGGTCTGACACATTGAGATGGATCTGTTTCAGCATGCAGCCCTGCGCTCCTCTTCGTCCACTTCCTCTTCTCCCCTTAAGCCTCCCGGCCCCTTTAGCTCCTCCTCCTCCTCTGTCTCCCCGCGTGCTCCTCATGCTGGCTACCTTCTTCCTCTCCCTTCCATGGTGAGCCCTGGAGCTCAGGTTGACCTCGGTGGAGGAGGGAGAGGAGGTTAATGATGAAGGAGAGGGAGAAGGAGAGGCATAGCGAGCTGTTCTGCTGATGGTCACTCTGACAGAGTCCACTATGCTGTCCAGCCGCTCTGCAAGGTGCTCCTCCACCATGTCTGAAGGAGGATAGACATGTTAAAATTCTGCTTCAAGAACGCTAAGACTTTTGTGTCTAACAAATCAAGACCATAAACCAAGGCCCATATTGACCAAATAGTAGCCTAATAGTCAATATAAATAAAAGGCAACATGAAATATAGCATTTTTATAACAAACCCCATACACCTATCAAATTAGGCTATTAAATAATTGTGAATTATGTTCGTTTTTTAAGTTTAAACTTTAAGTTTATGTGGGCCTATAGAGTATCAGTTGCACCACCAAACTAGAATGGCGCCATCACTTCGGCATCTGGCGCAATTGATGAGGTGATCTCTCGGAATGCTAGAGGCCAAAGTGAGGTAGGCTTATTAAGTGCGACTGACATGTCCATGTTATCAGATGAACGGCTCAACAGCAGAGCATACAGCCGTATGTATGTTAGACAAGGATCACACCACAGGGAAAACCAAAAGGCGCTTACGTTGGTCTTTATCTGCCATCCTTTCTAGATCGCCTGGTTCCTTGTGAACTCGGGTGTTGGCTGCTGAATTGATTAATAATCGGATCTTAACTGATGGTGTTTCAAGGGGTCTTTCGGGGGGATTGTGCGCTCTGGTCTTCGTCGTGGCGGACGGTTGTCGTCGCTGGTGTGTTGGAGGGCTTGTGTGCACGGTTGTGTGCACGGAGCTGAGCAGAATCAAACAAGTGGTCAGACTATCCCATAACTTCATTGTCCACTTCAAACCGAGAGAAGAACATGACGTTACGTGAAAACAACAGCCATCCAATGACTTACATATCAAAACATGTTTTTGTTCCGAGTAAAAAAGGGTATTCACATTCAAAATGATTTCGTTTGACTGATAATTCCTGGAGCGACGAGGGGTTTAGTGAAATGACTCCACCGGCAAACTTTGCTCAATGTTCACATCAACCTATGTCCAACTCTGACTTGTAAACCGTCTACAAAAGAGAGACAACACATAGATCCAATGGCGCAAAAATACAACAAAAACGTTATTCCAATATAGGGTTTTTTTTAATTCCCGATTCAATATTTGCAAATGAATTGAATTGGTTTTCCTTCAGTGCACCCCCTCTCTGCATCTCGTCTCCATCAATATGCGCGCAGAGCCGACAGTGCGCGGAGAAGGGGAAGGTTTACAGAGACTGGGAGGGGTAATGACGTCTCATAGTCCATCCTCTGCTTACTCGCCATCAACTGGAGAAGGTGATTATCAACAAAATATATAATAAAATAAAACAGCTTAGTCAAGAAGGTGAAGTTCAAACTCCCAACTGAGGCTGTGGAAATTATAACAGTATCTGTAGCCTACCTGTATCAGTTTAGAGATAGGCTAATAGCAGAGGGCAGGAGAGGGGGGGGGGGGAGAGAGAGAAAGAGAGAGAGAGAGAGAGAGAGAGAGAGAGAGAGAGATGGATTAAAGACCTACTTTTCCCATGTTCCACTAACAATCCATTATATCCCTCATCTTACGGTTTACGTTCTGTAGATGTTGTTGGATAAAAACACACGTTTCCAATCAGCCCATAAAAATAGAGCGAATACCAAATTGCTTGGTTGGCTATTAGGCTAATCACGCTGTGGTTAGATCATTACAAAAAACAGCGAAGATCGGGTAGGCCTACAGTCTAAATATTTCCTAGTGAATGTTCCTAGTAAAGTTAGGGAAAAAGTGTTTGGTGGACGGCATGACGCACGGCTGGCTTTTATGTTATATTAATATATCCTTCTAACATATAATTAGGCCCATCATTTTGGAAAGTACATATTTTTCTCCTGTAATTTGTTAAAAGTCAAGCTTTACAGCTTTTTAACTATGTTATTATTATTTTATATTCTGATTAAATATTATAGGCTAAAGCAGCTGCATGAGTTCATGTGATAGCAAATACACTTTGAAGATACATCTAACGAATAACACACCTAGATCCCCTGTATACGCACTATATACATACAAAGGGTGAGGCTCATGTAACCACTGAGGTGTGACTTGTGGGGATGTGGTCATGGAGACTTCACTGTACCCTAATGAATGTCCTGTAATGAGACCTGCTTTCTTCACACTGCTGGAACACAGAGAGTGCTGGCAGATGTTTCCTTATAAGCTTCTCAGCGATGAAGCGTCCCTTTAGGGGCTCAGGGGTTACAGCGACCTGACGATTTATCTGAACAACCAACGCCTAATGCTGCAACAATCTTTCAATTCTACCTCGAATCACAATTCATGTCACATGAGAGAAGGGCTAAACCCTTGTAAGGGTATCACTCCATTTACTCTAGGCTTATCCGTTAGGCCCCTGAGTGTCCAAAAATATATTGGATTGTTTTTAAACAGGATATACGTTTAGTAGCATGACAATACTTGCTAACGTCCCCACCGGTTAGCCTACAACGTTCCGAGGGAGGCCACATAACTGCATGGAAATACCTCATCCTCAAGTAATTACAGCCCTACCACGCTAGACTAGACCAAACAGATGGCCATTTCCTTTCTAGCAACCCAACGGAGGTTAATCTCAGGCTGATCTGCAATTGAATCTGGCAGCCATTTTGGGGCTTGATTTGACTCACGCACACGGGGCTAATCGCATGGGTCGTTTCACCCCTCATTATGGCCTCCACATGAAACTGCAGCACCGGAATGGCCGTGCCCGGGAGAGGAAGGAATTGACAGCTGGAATGGGGGTTTAGGGGTGGGTGTGTAGTGGGGGAGTGTGGTGATGAAGAACATTTCTGTCAGAGAGGATTGTGGGTAACAACTTTGTCGAAAAGGTACTATGAGTCATTTTGCTATTATTCATTAATAGTGGTTAAAAGAGATGAACCGGTATATTATAAGTATTGTATAAGTAACAATATATACTTCGATACTTATATGATAAGTATCGACTGTGGTATGTTCTGGCATTGTCATA
>OMKP01033044.1:0-11389 GCA_900302375.1 Bathygadus melanobranchus
AATGTTTGATTTAATTAGCTGGCTCTTTAGAAGCCAAGAAACCAGAAACTAGATGGAAACTGTTTTTAGCTGTTTTTACTTTTACACCCACCAACATCTATTAAAATACCCATGGTGCTCACACAGCACTAGTCCAAAGGTTTTATCATTGCTTAGCTTCAACAAGTCTCTAGGGCTGCAACTAATGTTTTTTGTGAGTGTGAATGAATCATTTCATCTATAAAATGTTATAAATAATGGCACCAAATGCCATCACAATTTACCAGTCCATAGTATAGATGTCTTAAATGTGCAGCCAAGGAAAACTCAACTATTCCTTTTATAATGGTCCATGAACCAAGTATTTGACTTGAACTGCAACATTAAGAAGCAGATGTTTGTTATTTGTACTTGATGAATGACTTACAATTAATCAATTAAGATTGGATTCAATGTCATTTTCTGCCGACTGATTACTCGGCTAAATGTTGCAGCCCTGCTTGTATGATCTAATATTAGTGCCCAAAGAAAAAGACAGTTGAGAGAAAAGAAACAGTTGGTAGGAATGTTAGGGCTATTTGAGCAATCTTAGCCTTCACATTGATTCAAATAAAGGGAGAAAGTGCTGTTGAGTGACCGTGATATTCAGTGTGCTACATTGGCGACCCTGTTCATGTCTCACTAATTATAGCAGGCATGTGTATTTCGGGCAGTGGAGTATTTGCAACAGTCCCTCATCACACTTCCACAGCCTGAGGTGTGCTTGTTTACTGGCCCGATAAGACCCTGAGTGTGAATGTTCATATTATACATCTTATGATCATACGGCCCACCCATACCAAATTCAGCTTTTCTATAAAGCTGCTGGTCCCTTCTGATGGTTACCTAATCAAGTGCAGATGATTTGAAGCACTGGCTCATTTAGTTCTCAAGGGTATACTTGCGTTCGCACATGGCTTCTGCATGTTGTATAATTATTTCACTATGGATGCATAAGAGGTTGCGGTTTAAACCTTCATTGTTTTACGTTAATCCTCTGTCCTCATTAATCCTTGGTGCGTGTCTCTTTACTGCTGAAGGATTTGGTCTAGCCTATGGTTGGGTCCTTTCCGTTTTATACCTAAATTTGGTGCAATGACAAGAATCACAAAAATCTCAGTTGTTTATGCCATTGTGCATTGTGCCACTAGTCTGGAACATTTTCAGACGATTAGACGATTGCATAAGCACGTTCACCTCTTAAAAGTCTAGAAAAGCGGATTTGAAAACATGTTTATTCACGTTCTGTGACAAAGCTGTGTCAAAGTGTCCCGTGTCAATCAAACCAGAGCATAGCTATTCCACACCAGGATATTAATCACAACAGCCAAACGCAACCTAGCATTGATGTTACGGGGCTAGTCAATTAATTGATTGATAGGTACTGATACTCATTGAGACCTGTTGCCTTTTTAAAATAAATGTCTTATTATTGCCATGCCCTTCCATAAGGTTTTTATAGTAGTACATTTGCAGCAGCATACATTGAAAGGAAGGAGGAAGAAATGTGTCAAATCTTGATTATTACATATACTTCCTGTTTTTCTTATAACAGGCTGACCAACTGACTGAAGAACAGATTGCTGGTGAGTATCTCACCCAAGCTGGATAAGTGAGAGTTGTAGTTTCTCAATTGCCTATAGAGCACCATGGGGGTGGTTATCTCAAATATGGGTGGTGGCGATACCGAGTTTGACATTTGAAACGCAAACAAACGCCTCATGGAGGACAGGGTCTCAACACAGAGGTCTTGTTTCAAACAGGAACGGTCGGCCGACACTAATGTATATTATGTATGCATGACGACAACCAGCCACACTGACAGACTCCAGCATGCATGACGCTGTACAAAACACTGCACTGACTGCAACAACGATGGGTTCTCCACAAATTAATCAATGTTATCGGTAGTCGTAGCAGCTTAGCTTGGTAATGTTCCGTCTCTACTCAAACAACACTGTATTTCATGTTCTACCCTCACAGAGTTCAAGGAGGCGTTCTCACTGTTTGATAAGGATGGAGATGGCACCATCACCACTAAGGAGCTGGGTACAGTCATGCGTTCCCTGGGACAGAACCCCACTGAGGCTGAGCTCCAGGACATGATCAATGAGGTGGATGCTGATGGTGAGGAAGAAACACTTCTAGCATAATGATTGACCTAACATCGTAACATACATGTTTTCCTTTGGAGACACTGTTTAACCTATGAAGAGCGAGTAGTGCATCTAAAGGTTTCTCATTGCGACATACCCCCCTATGAAAACTACTGAAAAGACAGCATCGGATGCTTATCATGGTTTCCCACAATAAAAAGTTTAGTGGAGGGGGAAGTGCTTCCAAGAAAGAGGCAAGCAACAGTGTAGGGCTGTACCCTAAAATTGGAATAGTCCAATCATCGTTCTGGGTCTCCTCAAATTCTCTCGGTCAAACAATCATGGGTTATAAACAAATGGTGCATTATAATAACCAAATAAAACAGGATATAGAGGCTGCTGTAGGGAAGATTTGACAACAGAAGAGAGCAAGGTTTTGAAAAAAAAACACCCCAAAAAAAGTTTCTCTGCCATTCAGGTAGAGAAACTTAGCTATATGTCATTGACAGGCAAGATGGATTCCCCGAACCAATCAGAGGAGATGCCCTGATCGGTCAGAAATTAGGTGGGAACGGTCTAAAAGCAAAATTGTCCCATACAGCACAGTAAACAGATATTCTCATATTTCACTCCCTAATACCTGACTGATCACTATGCCATATTTAAGAAATTACACTCAAATGATAGATTTGAGTAGATCATATAGGCATGGGTACGAGAAAACCATTATTAAGAAAACTAATGCTTCGCTCGGATGAAATGCGAGACCTACAACCAAAAGTGTTGATAGGCGAACACTGCAGTCCACATCGGTAACGACAACAACAAGAAGAAGGAGGTATCTAAAAGGAGCCGCGCATGTTTACTCTACTGTATATATCTTCAGCACGGACCGAACGGGACAAATCCGAATGTCCAAGTCTAGCGGTGTTTACTGAAAAGTGAAACGCTGGAATAGTGGCGTTAGGACGATGCAAAGAGAGGCGATCCCCGGTCAGGTTCCGGCAGTTAACACCGCCGGACCCGCGGTGACTTGGACTAGCCGGTCAGGTTCCAGCAGTTAACACCGGTGGACCCGCGGCGACTTGGACCGCCGAGCCTGCCTTTTCGCTCCCCGTTTCTGATCCCTTTAGTGTGGAGTGCTCATTGCAGACATTGTGTACACAAAAAGACACAAATCACAACAGGCAGGGATTACGCACACGCCCGCTCGCCCTGGTGAAAATGAACCTCTCTGTAGTGCATTATCGCTGTTCTGTTAAACCCAACGGTGTCTCATTTGTTCTAATATGCTAGATACCCTAGATAATCAGGCAGAACAGAGCTCTCTGTCTCCACAGTGACTGGCCACGGCTTGATTTCATAGATGTATTATACTAATTATTACGGTGTATTATGTGTGGGTCTATATAATATAAGGCTAATAGAAGAAAAAGAAGAATGTTTTGTGTCAAATTGAATTCAGATGCTGACATGAAGGGCAATGAGAGGTGAGAGATGCTTGTGTTCAGCTTATCACCCTGTTGACCGTCCTTCTGTTATAGGTAACGGTACCATTGACTTCCCTGAGTTCCTGACCATGATGGCGAGGAAGATGAAGGACACGGACAGCGAGGAGGAGATCAGAGAAGCCTTCAGAGTCTTTGACAAGGTACCGTACAGCAGTGTCACACGTTTGTCGAAGTTGAGCCACAACTATTACTACTAGTATATAGTATAAATAATATTAATAATCAATCCTATTTATTTTTCTTTCCAGCCGTTGACTAAAGCCTGCTAATTTAAAAAAGAAATGTTTGAATTGGGTCATGGCAATTTTTGATTTGTTTGCATAGCAGAGCAGTGCTGAACTTTAACCTCCAGTGTCTAGTTTGATTTAAATACGGGTTGTAGCCCTGTCCGCTCATTCATAGCATCATAACCACAACTGATTTGTTATTGTAAAAACAATCCCTCTGTTTGACTGATCTCTTCTGGCATTCTTACTATGCAGACATCCAAATGGGTGTTGGTGAATCGCTGGCCTTGGCCCAAATGTGTCATTGCCCCTGGCCAAAAAGTCAGCCAAAAGACTTGCGTAATTGGTTTTAGATTAGATTTGATTGAGTGCACACTATAAAGTATGCATTATATCATGGCAGTAAAGGAACAATTAAACAGAAATGTGGTTAAAATGTGCGTTGATGTGTTGTTTTGTCAATGAGCCTGGTTATTGATAAATACTTAATGTTTTAACACAGTGATATGTTGCCACATCATTTGAATACACCGTATTTCATGGGATGTGGATCCATCCAAATCAACGTAAATGGATTAAACATCTCTTCTTTCTCTCCAGCTCTATCCATATAGACCTGTATGTATCGCTGTTGAAGTCTTCATTTAAACCCCCCGCGTTTTTAGTATTTTCCAATATTATTGGATATAACAATTGCAAATGTTTATCTACTGATTTCATCCATTTTTAGATGGTCGTCAAATCCACAAAGCACAAAAAGGTTGCTTTGTTGATCACATTGCGATCCATCAACCTCACTCATCACACTCACTCAAGCTGTGATTGTTGGCTGGCATGGGTGTGCGTGTGAGAGTGCCCATGAAGGCCATTAGTTGTTTTATGAAAATACGTGCATTTTTGGCTAATGGGCCACTATATTTCAGTGAGCCCCTTGAACCAAGGCAAACTGCTTTGTCTATCCTAGTTTCCTGTGTTTTTACACCATTTCAGCATTATTTATATCATATTTGCCTCTGGGTTTTTGCATTACTGTTGCAAAAACCTTGAGTGTATTTACAACTTGTTTGATTTATATTTAAAACGTGTGCCTTTTTAAATTACATGACTGTGAACAGTATTTAGAGATTCTCAACATAAACACAGGAGTCTAAAAAAGGTCCATGTCTTCTCTCTTCTTTTGGTTGTCTTAAATGCCAACCAATCAAATGTGGGAATGAACAAGCCCCTCCCATTTGTGGCTGCAAGCCCCTCCCACTTGCAGGTGTCCTCCAACTAGGGGCAGCTCCGGTCTGCAGAGATTTATTACTCCTTCATTCCCTTGCTTTTGTAATCAACCCATCCATCATCAACAGTGGGCGGGTGGACTGTTTGTTTACATGGAGATGTGTATGAGGTTACCCACAACATCTGAATGTTGGGCCTGTAATCTGAGTAACAAGTTAAAAGCCTGTTAGATTGACTTTGTTTGACTATAGCAAATTGCCAATCTTGATAAAACTCTTTGTGAAGGGATTTATTCTGTTAAGTGTGTTAAACACAACATTTGTCACTGAGATATTTGTTATGGTTAGTCTTTACAGCCTCCTACAAGACATTTTCTTCTGACATATTTTTACTTCCATGACAGCCGTCTTCCCAAAAGTAGGTAATAGGATCTCTGGCCTGATCATTTCAACACTCCAAGCATGTACTTAACACAACTCAGTTGTTTTTGGCTGCCATACCTTTCTGTGATATTTTGCTGGTGTATTTTGTATAGCCACGGGGGGCCCATAGGACTTTTACTTTGGCTGGGTTGGGTGATTAACCACAGAAATGCCGGCAGGGCATGATTCCAAACATTGATCGGATTGTGTTGAAAGGGTATTCTTTCAATGTTTAAGAGGCATCTAGAATATTTGATTTTACCATAATAAATTCAATTTTCCATGTACCAGTTGCGAAATACGTTTTTAAACATTGATCTTTGATCATGACCAGCAATTTCATGAATCGACCACTACTAGACTGTGTATCACCCACATGTTCCAACCTGGAGCTTTTCAAGTGAAGCAAAAATATATTTGGTTCTAATGCAAATAAAAATTTCAATGTTTTGAGGACAAAGATTTGGTTGCTACACAGTTGAAACAACCAGATTTAGCTCTACAGTGAAGGAGCCCTCTGGGCTGGCCGGTCTTGCCATCCAAGTTTAAGATCAGCGCCACCTGTCAATCAAGGCACGCACCTCAAAACATATCAACATGCCAGTGCATAGCTTTTTTGCCAACTGCTGGTTGATAGAACTGTGGCACATACATGAATGTCCAGCGATACAAACCAAGCTATCCAATGACTATGTCGGGCCCATCTTAACTTCTGGTGTATGTTGTGAACTCTCTGCTGCCTCCTGCAGGACGGTAACGGCTACATCAGTGCTGCCGAGCTGCGACATGTCATGACCAACCTGGGAGAGAAGCTCACCGACGAGGAGGTGGATGAAATGATCCGCGAGGCTGACATCGATGGTGACGGACAGGTCAACTATGAGGGTGAGTGGTCCTGCTCTGCTGTTCATTTGAACTTCTTCTTCTCTCCTCTACTCCTATGATAACTGAGATACCTTTCTGATTTAACAAACTACACTCACAGATTGCAAAACAGAAGAAACCACTTCAGTAACACATTGGATGTGTTTGGTTAGGGATGGTTATTGCGGAGGACCAAAACTGAAAAAGATATAGTTTATTTACATTTACATTTAGAGCATTTGTATATTTTCATTTATTTCTGTTTTTATTTATTTCTGTATTTATTCATCCATATGTTAATGAGGGGGAGTGTCTTGACGATGTCACATAAGAGCCATTGGTTAATGTATATGACAGTTTACAGATCTTTTTCAAGCTGTCTCAAGTCCGGACAAATATCAGTAAAACACAAACATTCACTATCAAATTGACCCGGTTTTCACCACATTTAAAACAATATTAACAATATTGAAAGTATATGAATTTGCTGAATGGCCGCCGTTATGGGCAAGCCTGTAACATGTTAAATTAAACGTGATCCAAAACAAAATAAGTAGCAACGTCAAGCAAATCAATGGCACATCTTTTGGTTTAGGCTAGAATGTCCTCCTTTAAGATTTGGACAGTGGTCACATAAGTCTGTGAAGTTGCTCACTGATGATGCACTTTGAGGTGTGAATGGAGATTTTCAATTACACCTCAATGAAGTCCCAAGTTGTATTCTGTAAAGTAGACTAATGCTGGTTAGATATGCAGGAGGAGAGATGACTGAACAGGTTGGCGACTACAATGTGCACAAAACAATTCAACAGGCACTGCTCACTGGTGTGTGGGTTTGATTGCTAATGCCTGAACAGTCGAGACACGCCCCCCTCATTAACATGTGGATGAGGAAATACATCAATAAATATATAGGGAAATGAAATGGGATATATATTTCCACATTTATATATGTATTGAGTCTTATTTATTTTTATTTTTGATTTTGGCACTTTCCGTCCTCCCATAGGTCATATTTAAATTGACATTTGTTTTCCTCGGATGTTTTGTAATGTTTTTTTGTTTCGCAACTTATTCTTTTTTGCAGAGTTCGTCCAAATGATGACTGCCAAGTGAAGAGTTCTTCCACCTTTCTCTCTTAACATTGCTTGTCCTTCTAAGATCACTCTGTCTTTAAGAAAGAAAAACCTATCAAAAAAACAATGATCAAACCAAAATCGCAAAACTTACCCCCTCCCTCCCTGATAATCACAATCTAATCACTGTAACTCTGTGATTTGCAAATCCGTAGAGAAGTTAACGGACCAGGCTTTCCAGGGAACTGAAGCCCCTTTCTCCTACTACCAAGATACTGGGTCACAACCACCAAGCTCCTGGCTTGATTAGAGCGCAGAGCCGCACTGTAGAGGCAGAGGATTAAGAGCCCATGTCAGAGAAGTTGACTATCGTGAGACACTCAGTAGCACTCATACACTCAAATTGGATTGTAGACCACAACGTGACCCTGTGGAATTCTGGTTTTTTCATAATGTTGAATTGGGCTCTAGGCATTCTTGCATGCACCCTTTCAGTGGCTGTTGACATCGAGAGATTGTGCTTGGATTGTGTACACACTGAAAATTATGTATATATATATATATATATATATATATATATATATATATATATATATGTATATATATATATTTCTCTCAACATATGTGTCACCAATGGTCGGTGCAGGATTATTGGTGTGTAAGTTGGTGCTAGGTGGGAGATTGAAGGTTCATTTCAACCTGGGAGAACAGTTTGTCCGGAGATGTAACCGCACGATGGGTGGTTGGTGGGTGACTGCTATGTTTTGATTCAGAATGTGGACTTTACTTACCCCTGCAGTGCTAGTTGGAGGCGCAGTACTACTTTGTAAAGATTCAGGGCGCTGTTCGTTGTGAAAACACGAGAGGACTAACTGTAAAGATATTTAATCTGCAAACGGATATCCTGATAAGATATTAATGTCATGCTTTTTAAATGTTATCGAATATTAATGTATTTACTACAAACTTTGGTAACAGAATATCTATCTCTATGGATTAGTGTGTTGCATTGCCTATTGTTGTAGTATGACCCTGTGACATGTTTATTTTCCCCCCTTGGTTTTGTGCCATGTGCCATAATCGAAACGCCTCAACCTTGAAGAAAGATGTGTAGTTAATTAGAACATTATAAATATATATATATATATATATATATATATATACATATAAATATTCAGTACAAATATATTGCACTTTTGTGAAAACCATAACATGTTTTTGTTGTCAAGGAAAAAATAAACCCTGATTTGCGGTAGAACCACTCATTAGTCTCCTGTTTCCCATCGTTGTTTCTGTCTAATCTCCCTGTTGTAGTCCAGTGATTCATTCTGCTTGCTGTTCTGCTGAACAGAATACACATCGAGATAGATAGATATATATCTATCTATCTCCATCTATCTATCCAAATATCTTTCGTCAGAGGGCAATATATTTCAAGTTAGAATTGGAATTTGAGATGAGGGGGGGTGGGGGCCTAATAAAGACTTGTAGCAATTGATTGGGTGTTGAGTTGAAGTTTGCTGGCTGATTTTTAATTGGCACTTTTTCTGAAGTTCAGGAATGGCCTTGAAGTCTATAAACTAAGCTTCTGTGTTGGAGTGATTTTTAATTTGAAGCAGGTAATTCATGGCAATGGGCTTAACTTTAGAGGGTATATCTGAAATGTCTGTATTTTTCATGATCCAATAAATTGAACATGTGTGCATACACTTCTTGTGTTTTATTTAACGACTCTACTTCTCTCTCAATAACATACATGCATGTTTAGTTGCATACATTGGACTACTCGAGCACATGTTTAAATATTCTGGTTCAATTTAACACCAATGAGATTACATATTTTTTAACCATAGAAATGCATTTATATTAGTTTCCAAAATATCATGTCACTCAGTGGATGGAGCAGTAATCACAGCCTATGATTAGGTCAGGCCAGGTCAGTGAAGGTACTCTGGAGAAGCTATCCTGGGCACCAGAAGATATATTTGGTGGCTAAGGGATTGCTCCGGGAGTCTCTTGGTGAGGTCACCAGGGTTCATGACCTCAACCTACCACCACTCTCCCCATTCCTGTCCATAAAATAGTAGTTCAACTATGACATTATGTTGTGTATCGTATCAGGTGAACGTGCTTTTATTAAGACAATTAGGTTAAAGATGTGATCATTTGTGTGGAGACCTTGAACATTGTGCTTATGGAAGACGTTTTAAACCAATGTACGATATATGCTCTTGTTTCTTTTGAAATTGTACATGATATGAGTCATGAAAATTTGCTGGACACTTAAGTTCATGGCATGACCACTAGGCGGTGATATTGTATAGTTTTTACCTCTACTAACTATTGTCTCCTGCCCAAATGTTTAGGCATAATATTATAATACGCAAGTCATTTTGAATCTTAAAACCACAACAAGTGTGGAGGTAGTACAGCAATAAGATGTACTTTATGTGGCATGTGTGTGGTTGGTGGCTGGTTTTAGCAGTCTCACCTAGTCAGAGTCAGGCTTGGTTTGGCTGGGTGAGGCTGCACACCTGTGGGCCATTGACTAATCAAGGCCCACAGGTTAAACCAGTCACCACCACACACACTGGGGAGAGCGCTAGCATGCTAGCAGTGTTATCACCTGCGCTGTCCATTTCATTTATCAAACCTTGCAATAAACCGGATTCTTCGCCACCTTCCTGTGACCTTGCTGTTTGGGGGAACCTTTAAGAAGCCACTTATGTGTGGCAATGACGCTTGCCACACTATTAATCCCAGATGGGTGTCATAGCAAAAAATCTCACAGAATATACAAAATAATCCATCTATATACACACAACTTGAGTATTAGAAATAGGCCGTAGTAGTAAATGGAGAGCATCAATGTAAACATTATTCGCTGTATATAAGCAACATTGCTGACATTATCATACATACATAGCATACACCATGATGACACCATGATGATTAAGATATATCTGATATCTAGAGTCCACTTGGACTCTGAATAGCTTCACCTCCTGCCCACCTTTCCTCCCCAACCCTCTCCCCCCTACCCGATCAACTTTAACCCCACCCCTCCTGGATCCTTAGCACTTCCATATTTGTATGTCTTGGCTCTTTGTAGATCTTGTAGGCTCTTGTACGCTGGTATGTCCCGGCACTTGAAATATAACTTAGCTTGTGTAGCATCTTATCCTGGCTACCTGCTGTTGTACAGTAAGGAGCCAACCTAGCAACTGTAAGTTTGTAAACTTGCTCTATTGACCTGGCAACCAGGAATGCTTGTAACTTGTTCTGTTCTAATTGCACTCTACCTTCAGAGATATATTGTTGTCTCCCTCTTTCGACAAATGTGTTACTTTTTTGTAAGTCGCTTTGGATAAATGCGTCTGCCAAATGCTCTAAATGTAAATGTAAATGTATATCCACCTGCCATTATTGTACATTGTAAGCGTAAGCATTCTTAATTCCTTCTGATTCATCTCCAATATTGATTAGCGTTTATTTGATCATGGCAATAATAATGACATCGTTTTTTCTCTTATTTTGTCATGAGTCACTGCTTCAAAGATTAAGCACATAAAAATGATGGGGCACCCAAAGTAATAAGTGCTAGCATTCTAAAAACCATCACTTTAATGGTTTACTGTCAATAACTTGTTCCCATTCCCATTAGGCCCCTCCACAGACCGCGAGTGCTTTTAGTCTTAGTGTGCCTTGTGACACACACAAGCTTAAAAAAAGTAAAGTAATCAGAGGACAATCGTCCTTTATTTGCCACACGGTCGACACTTCAACCACACACTGTGAGCGGCGACACACACACACACATGCAATTATTGGCGTCGCCGGTGGAATGCCTTCTCTGCGTTTATCCCATCCTGACCGTCCTCCCCCAGGGAAAGCCAGGAGCAGTGGGCAGCCATCAGTAAGGCGCCCGGGGACCAAGTCCAAGCGCGCAGT
>OMKP01033051.1:0-11766 GCA_900302375.1 Bathygadus melanobranchus
TCCGTATGTCCTGCAGTGCTTCCGTGTTACATTCATAGGTTTTCTAACGGCCTGAAGCAGGAGCACAGCGCGTTTATTTGTATTCCCTCGAGTTTTTTTTAGTTGCTGCCCGTTTTACAGAATGAATACTGCCTTGTCGAGGGCTAATTCCCTCTTCGCGTTTTCCCTGAGCGTCATGGCCGCCTTGACGTTCGGCTGCTTCATCACAACAGCCTTTAAAGACAGAAGAGTTTCTGTGAGCATCCACGTCTCTAGAGTCATGCTGTAAGGACCTGCTTTAAACCCGTGTAGCCTATACTTAGTATAGTTAGTGTATGAATGGGTCACATAGTGATCCCATTGAAAACGGTGAGCTAGAATACAATGCACACATTTAATATGCTGTCTTAACGGGTCTTTGGATGTCTTGATCTCAGCCGAGCACCATATGTGACCAGACGCCCGCAATATAATGCGTTACACTACGATGGTTTTTCGAAAATGTAAAAGTCAGTTAATTGAGTAATTGAAATGATAAACGGCCAGCTCGCATGACTTCCTAAACATAAACATAAAATAGTAATTTCGTTGTTCCTAGTTCAGTAATGGCAATGCATCGTCAGGCCTTCAATGAAGAAGTGGCTAGTGATCAGTAGACAGGCCCTCTGTCTTGTCTGCTCTCATTATATTATGAGATTATTCCAAATATATGTTGCACTTCTTTATTTACAGTATTGAAAATCCCAATGAAATATCTTGTTGATTTATTGTACCATGGAACAAAGGCACACACAAGTACTATTGGTTTGCTTCTGGGTTACATTGTTAAGCATTACAAATATTATACTTAAGGCATATTTGAGATACTTGTAAAGTATCTAAATACTAAGTCTAAATATTACCACCAATGGACGTGAATTAAGTGGTATTACAAATAATAAAACAAATGAACTAAAAGGTAAAGAAAAGGTATTCATTAACCTATTAACTGGTTTACCAAATTATATCATAGCAGTACCCAAACGTCTATGATTTTATGAGCCAATCAAAAGGTTCACAGGTGTACCCATTCAGGTGGAGTTTGCCACTATGGCAAACAGGGAGTGAATTTATTACAAGCATGTGTATCTTTCAATTTGTTACGTTGAGTGGCGCTGGTTTCCATAGAGAATTACTGACTTCCTGTAGCTTTAATATTTTATGTGTCAATGCCCCGTTAAGTATAGACTAGACTGTCAAACTGAGCTCTGAGCTGAGCACATTGCAATGTTACAAATCAGGGCTGAACGATATGCTGAATGACGATGTTTTCTTGCATCTGGAGAAAAACGTGTATGCCAGGGAATCTCTGCAATACTACAGTACTTCATATATAATGGTGTTGTACAATTACATTTATACTTACACTTGTAGCTCCTGCGATTTGGATATTGCACTTCATATTGGGTTTTCGAAAAATGTTCGATTCATTGTTCAGCCCTACAACAAATGGCACAATGTAATGCTACAAATCTAGTCTGTTTTGTCAAATGAATCTATTAGTCTGATAACATGTAATGCCTCCTCACAAGCTACTTCAATTAAAACTAACCAAAATAGCTTATGGTGGGTTAGGGTGTCAGAAAGAAACTGATTGTGTCTGACGTCCGCTTGGCACACTGGTGGGAAATATGCTAGTCTAACAAATGTAATGTATATATGCAATATATTGTTGTCTCCCTCTTTCAACAAATGTGTTACTTTTTCGTAAGTCGCTTTGATTCAAAGCGACTTACAAAAAAGTAACACATTTGTTGAAAGAGGGAGAAGCCACACTAGACGTGCCACAGATTTATAACAATGCTCTGTTATTTAGCTGATGTATGTACTTTTTGTCTTTTTTCTTCCATGTCGTTCTCTTCCTTTAACAGTAAGAACGTTGATGACTTCACGGGTCCCAGAGAGCGTAGTGACCTAGGTTTCATCAACTTTGACGTCTCAGCCAATATCCTTTTGACTGCTCATTTTAGTAATACCGTCACACCTTGACACAGGGTTGCATGGTGAATCTTACATGGGAGAAAATAAATATGGGGCATAAGACGAGCTTATGCTCCTTCCTTTCACCCAAATATCTGCTGTATATCGAGGACTCAATTACAATAGAGTTTCACTTTCTAATCCAAGTGTAAAGGTAGTGTAGAGACTGGCAGTTTGCAGATGAGGGGCATTAGGATAAGTGAGTGTCTCGGTGTGCGTTCCAAAGTATTTTAATACATACCTCTGTGTTTTGGAGACGTTACTTGCCTAATCTTCGCTGGTCTTTAGACTTTAGTGTTGGTGGAAACGCAGTTAACGTTAGGCTGTTCCTTGAAGAGAAGTTGCTTAGACAAAGTTCTGGGTACTTTAGGTGGAAAGGCGGTTTATTAAGCGGTAGGACAATGTATTTAAGTGTTGTTGCTCCTTAACCTGTTCTACATTTACAGCCAATCTTCGATTGGAATGTCAAACAGCTGTTTCTTTATCTTTCTGCAGAGTACACCACTAAGAGTAATGTAAGTTATGGTTGTCATTCAGACAGAAACCTTGTACCCTTGTCTGCACACAACTCTTATGTTTGTATGGAAGCACCTTTAAAGCAGTGGTTCCCAAAGGGTGTGTCGTGGGAGTTTGTGACCACACATTATTTCAATATACTACACAAATTATTTTGTCATTTTTTAATAATTGTTTAATTTTAATTTGGCATTGGTAAATAAAAATACATGTTTACAGTGATAAGAGTGATAACAAGTGTTATAGAGGCTATTTTGCATGGAATATAGGCATGTGGGTTGAAAACCACTGCTTTAAAGGAACCCAAAAGCAACAATTGTTTCAAGTAATTCACGAGTTGCATTCATGTGAAACATTCAGTAACATCAGTTCTATTCTATTATTCTATTCACCATCTACCATCAGCTACATAAGCAATTATTTTACACCAATACCACTGGGGATGAAAAATTGTACACCTGTCTAGACATGCATTCATAGATTTGATTACATTTTCCTCAAACACACACATAATGGCCTGTACCTTTTGATTATACCATGTGGTGAGCCTGTGTGGGACTTAAATAAAGTATACAGATTAAAAACCTTATATTGTTACAAAATATTGAACATCAATGTCCAAGCTATGATGCCTGTGTTTGATCATCAACATCCCATGGTTATTTCTTTTACTTATGACTCCACTACACTGAAAGGTACTACATTTGTATTTTACTGTTGAAGGCTGTAATCTCTGCAAAGTGTTTGTGTTTGTGTCAGTCTCTAAACCAGGTGGTGCTGTGGGACAAGATTGTCCTTCGAGGTGAAAACTCAAATTTGATCCTCAGAGACATGAAGTCCAAATACTTCTTCTTTGATGATGGTAATGGACTTAGGTAAGCTGCACAAATGTCCTTATAATGGACAACTTTTGTACTTACAAACTAGACCATTATCTAACAATATGAAACAGTCCAAATTAGATAGTGTAATTACTAGGGTTGGCAATGTGTTCATTTCGATGAATTACTTATAGAAAAAATAACATGGTAAAAAATGTATGCAGATTAATCGTGCTCTTACTCTTCAGTGACTATGTTGAAAATGTTGGAGGTACATAGCCTGTTTAAGTTAACACTCCTCTTTGCATCCATAGTGGTAAACTACATTCATAGACCTATATTATTGCTATCTGTTATATGTATTGATAATTCATCTCGATAGCGGTTGGCGTTCCAAGCCTACTTTCACTATGTGAATATAGGTTTCTTTGATAACATGACAGTATGCATGATACCAACTTCCCCCAAAATAGTGATCTAGACTACTTTTAGTTATCGAACAGGGAAACTAACCTTATAAACGTCTCCAAAATATGGATGTTTTAAAGAACGCTCCAAATGCACACCGAGACATTCTGCAAACTGCCATTTACTACACTATTTTATACTTTGATAAGAAAGTGAAAGACTATTATGAACCCTGTAAATATATAGGATATTATATATATAATATATATATGATGGAGCATAAGATGGAAGCTTTTCACCCGCCTGGTTCTTAATGGAAAATGCTGCAACTTATTTAAACAGTTGATGTCGTTTTGTTTGTCCGATTCTTTTCTTCTTCTGTGTTTGTCGCTCGTGGTTTTTATTCCTTGCGTGTCTGATGTAAAAGGGTTAGGGTTAGTAAATCTACCTGTGACAGATTAATCAACTCAATCGCTAAATGGACTGCAGGCCGATTTAATTATTATTAGTATCTAATTAATGTAATTAGATACATATTTTAACAGCCCTAGTAATTACACCATTTAATTGCATTGTGTATAAATGTTACTAAATACACTATTTAGTAACAATGATGCTTCAATGTTATTTGCTGCTGGACGACTGGTAGCTAATCCATGTGTCTACTTCTTAGGGCTAACAAGAACATCACTCTGACCTTGTCTTGGAACGTTGTTCCCAACGCTGGAATACTCCCCTTGGTATCTGGGAATGGATATATCAGTCTTCCATTTCCAGACACGTATGAGACCACCAAAAGTTACTAATGAAGCCCATAGAAAGCCAGGATGCAAACGCTGCATAAGTGCAGCTGGTTGGGAATGGCAGTTGTCCCCATCTGTAGCTGTAAATGGTTTCCTTTTTTGTGAAAAAATAAAATCAGAATTGGTACAAATGTTTTTACATTCTTTTACATTTGGACTTGATAATGCAAATTGTGTATGTGGTTGAAAGAACGATAGATGAGTTGGGTTAGAAAGCAATCTTGTCTCTAATAATATTGTCAGCTAAGCGACGACAATAATCTGTTTTGTGCCACTAAACCTGTTTGCTCAAAGCTGTTGGGTACAGATGAGTTTTGTGACATCCTGTGGCCAACTGTAGTACTGCAGCAGGAAGCATATTCCCCATACACACCCTGTCAAAACAATCTAGGAAACGTAGAAAGTGAAGTTAAATAAACTTGGAAAAGTGACATTTTATTGTCAAAATACCGCTAAATATGGAACTTGACAATAATTAATATTTAATGGCCTCCTGGATAATGATACTGGAGCTCTACATATAGATTTTAATTTTGTAAAACAAGTACAACGCATTCATCAAATACAATGTAACTAATAAAAGCAAGTAAGAAAAGCGATATGGGTTTCATAAAAAGCGTGTTTCATAACCCTGCTGCCACCCAGCTGCAGGATGTGGTGAGGTACAGAACCTGGCTGTGGTTGAAAAGAACCAGCGGTCTGCCCCTATTCTAAATTCTTGACCTCTTTCCACCCGACAGGACTAGGTAAGTGGTCCTATCGGTGAGGACCCTGCCGGCCTCCTCTCCTGATAGGGAGGGCAGGTACCAGTAAGAATACAAGGGGGTGCACACCAGGGTCTGAGGGATTCTGGGAGTTTGCAGACTATGATCCACCAGATCCTGGTGAGGATCGGGGCATTCACTGTGGTGGAAATGACGGCACACCCTTAATTCTGATGTAAAAAGAATGTCCAGTGTGTCCGTGAGCCAAAGTGTAGATTTGTTATTTATTATTAAAAATTACTATTAAAAAGATTTTATGGGCTCCTCTGACCACCAGGACACAGGTAGACGAAACCAGCAGGCAGAGCGTGCATCATCTGCTGGCATGTCAGCCCTCTCTTCTGAGTGTGTGTGGCGGTGGTTTATCCTGTGTGTCAGAATAGATGTCCTTGATTTCATATCATTCCGTTAATATAGCTTCTTAAATGTGTACTAAAACAAATCACTGATTTATAAAATGCTCCCAAAAAACTGATATATGGTGGTAGAGGTAACTAATTAAAGTTATTCTGATCCATACAATGGCGTGTTGACCTTCATATATAGAACTAGAAAATATTTTAAACAATCAAGTGCACCAAAAACATTCACAATATATTTATGGCATAACCATCCGTCAGCTATTGGAGAGTGAAAGGCGCTGTGAGAATATCCATCTTGAGATGAATATCCTCATTTCTGACCAATCAGGGTATCTCTTCTGTGGCTGGTCCAAGGAATCCATCTTGTCAATCACAGGTGTGTGAAATGCAACATTGATCATTACCTACAGATGTTCACAGGTTTAAACATTATTGTGTGCACATGCAACATTAATGAATACATACTTAACAAAGGGTAACAAGGGTTCAGAGTAAATAACTAATGTGTCTCATCACTAACTGTCTTGTACTGTATATATATTATCTTAGTAGCGGTTATCAATACTGATGTCTTTCTGCATAATCATATGGAGCATATAGTTTATATTTTAATTTGAAGATTAGTTTATGCCTGCCCCTATTTAGATAAAAGCATATAGGTAAAATGAATTATCATTATATACTGTATGTACAAATATAATTTTTAAAACTGTCTATGGCACATATTGTTTTCTTAAATAGTCAAAGTTTCTTCAGTAATAGAACAAGCAGAACGATTTACCAAATCAATATATCCTCCTCCTTCTATAGGTAAACAGACCAATACACTACATTAAAAAACAGAAAGGAAAAGGGGAAGAGAGCTCGTGCATAGAGATCGACTCGTTTAGCTGCAGCTGGTATCACAGGCTTTGGTGGGGGGGGTTTCTTGTTGGCTTTGCTTTGGGACTTGCCAAGGGCTCCGACCACCTCAACAGGTTTACCATAGCAGTCAAAGTTGGAGAGCTCAAAGTCTCGTGGCAAAGAACCCACAATACTGAAGTCATTGGAGCGTAGGTCAGACTTGGAGGTGCAAACTTTCTTCCGGGTTTCTACCACCTGCAAGAAGCAAGAGAAAGAAATATGTGAGAAAAGAGAAATATACAGAAAACCGGAGTGACACACAGAGAAACTAGTATTAGTCTTAGGCGGCTAAAGTAAACTAGGGTCTATAGTATTCAAAACCCCCAAATGTCAGATAATACAACAATGCACCTTTGATGATTGAAATCAAATTAAGACTTCAAGTCAAAATTCCAGTGCACATTACTTTTTTCATACTTTAATTTGTAATGTTGTGGTTTTTTATCAAAATTGTGACGTCATTAGTTATATTTGTTCGAAATGTATGCCTGAATAATATACCTGAATAAATATGAGTATGATACCTAATACAATTGCAAGTAAATCATCAGCTCATGTAATGTGATACAGTGAATTAATTATGAATAAATGAACGGTCAATCATGAATGGCCTAGTTGCATAGTGTTGAAGTATTTATCTACAGAATATGAAAATGTTTTTGTACTCCAATCCAACCAGTTATCACACACAAAATTAATCTATTGAATCGTGTTTGAACTAATGAATTTCAATGGGGTTCACTTTGGCAGTTGGGAGAAAGCCATAATGCATTGAGTAACATGATCAACCAGCAATATGGTCAAAACAATTGGACACATTTAATTAATGCGTTTCCCTTCATTGTCACTATATTCAAATTGACATGTGGCAAATTAAAGGAATTGGTCAACTCTGGCGGGTTCCATTATGAAAATAAAACTGAATCTCCATGTGATCATTGTTGTTCACATTGCAGTTAGCATTGTGGTTAGCTGTTTGTTTTTCTTTCAGTCAGCTTCAATGCCAAACTGACACGCCACCCACTTCCATTTCAGATGACAGTAAATGTTGATATTATTCAAGATTGTTAAAAGTATCCTACTTAATCTGATGTATTCAAATAGCAGAATATAGGTTATTTAGAATGGAAATATATATATATTGACATTTAATATGTTTATTACAGTACAAATATTCTTTAGAAAGAGGGATATGTTGTGTCTCCTTATCTCCTCTAGGTGGAGCACTTGCAAGGATATACTGTATATAACACCGCTACCTACCAAGCCATTCTCTCGCTATTCACTTGATAAAGGCTTCCACGCATATGGATGCTCAAGCGTAGAACGCAAGCAGCAGCTGAACCTTCTTGCGTCCATGTATTCACTCATGTATGCCATTTAAATTGATCATCTGAACCAAAATGCCAAGTGGAGGCGGAATAAATAAATAAACACCGGCGGGATAAACGTAGACGCACTTTACGCGTGCGCTCTACACTTGAGCTGTGGTGCGTGGAGGTCTTAAAGCGACAGTCAGTAAGTCAGTCTTAAGGCCTCCTCAATAAGTCAGTCTTAAGGCCTCAGCATGCTTCTGCATGATTTGTCCAAATCCTTTGTGCACATGCAGTGCAGCAATGGTTCTGTGACAACAATGTGTCATTACACCAAATGTACATTAGAGCCGGCCTGCAATTGCACACCGAGCCAATCATCGATTCACCACAACACACAACTATGTGTACGCATTGATGTTGCAGACACCTGGTTGTGGTGCTTATGTACTGCTGTTGTAGCCGCACCAGGCTGTGCTGCTTTGGATTACACACTTTGGTTCCAGGGTCATTGACCGATCTGGGCCTGATAAGTGATTTACCTCCAAATATTTCATAACCGCACTCTCACACACACTCTACTATTCCTAGGAGTCATCCCCTTTGTGATCTTACACCATCTGAGACAGGGTAATCATCCAGGCCCCTCTTCCACACATTCTCCGAGATGCACACTCACATTATACATACAAATACAAAGTCGTGAGGATGATCAACAACATTTCTGACTGAATACAAGAAGAGAAGGACATGTATGGAACACGACTAAGGTGTTTTATGGGATCACATTCAAGAAATAGTAATATTTCTATTTTGTTTACACAGGCCTTTGTTTTTCTCTGCCCCTAGTCATATTTGGGGCCATAAAACAGTCCTGTGAGTAAGGAAAACATGTGGAAAGCCCATCACAGACACTCCTGCTCCTTATGAGTTTGTATTTATCTCCCACTACTGTGTAATGTTTTAATTGGTAAACATTTAATTCATTTTGAATATTGATAATGTCTATTCCTCAGCTACAAATGTGATATAGTGTCAAGTATTTGAATCCATGTTCATTTGTTGGAATAAGTGCAACGTTACATCTGTGTTTGGCCATGGCCTGTGTTCAGCTAATATTAGCTTATATCTGTGTGACCGTAAACATAGCCAACCACACATTTAGCTAACATTGACAGTTATACAAAATCCACATGAGCTGGTTTCTAATTTGCAAACAATAAAAAAATTGCAAACTTGAATAATTGCTATTATTCTTAATAGAATAATTGCACACATCTGAAAATATTATATATATAATATATAATATATTTACATTTACATTTACATTTATTGACATATATTGTGCTTGTGTTCATTCAGTGTCCTCAACCTTGCAACTCGTGTGAGTTTCGAGACAGGGGAGGAGGGGGCGAAGACAACGTTCTCCAATATTGTACATTTGGACTGCATTTTTCATGACATCATATTTCACTTAACTACAGTTATTGCCCCATTGTGTGGTTGGGAAATGTTTTGTTTTCCTTTGTTTGAGAGAGGGGGTTGTGTTTACTTGTTGCACACAATAAAGTTAATGTTAAGTTATTGACAGTAGTGATATACACATACTAACACCGTAAACACAGTAATAATATCATTTCCCTACACTAGTTATGAAACATCAACAGCTGAATACAAAAACATGTAGCTATTATTTTATATTTACTAGAATCTTGCAATATCCAATATAAGCATATGTAAGCCTCGTGAGACCATCCCAATGTTGCTCAGTTGACATTCAAGATGAGGAAGAATGAACTCTGCAGTCTGACTGAGTGGTGCCCAAGCAGCAATCAAAACAGTTTTTATCCAAAATAGACTGAATAACGACGTTAAAAAACAGAAATCTGAGAATTACAGAAGGCTTTTCTCAGATTAGAATATGTTAGAATACAAGAGCGAAGAGAGCACGAGCATCACTCTGATTGGCTGAGTCTTTTGAACAACGTAGGGCCATATGGTCATATTTGGAAATCAATTGCTGTCCAGCCAAGGCCAAACTGATATTCACTGCGAAATGCAAATGTGGATATCGGTATTGTCTCACAAGGTTAGAAATATGTCAACATTCAAAATTATTTGTAGAACTGAAGAAAGGTGAAGGAATTGTTGATTTCAATTTACCTGCAGTGTGCTGACATGTATAGGTGTACCACCAGTGCCATTGATTGTGTTGTTAGCTTTACCAAGAGTCTTCTTTCCTTCTTTCTCCTTCAAAGCTTTTTCCTTTGTAGCCATTTTTGCTTTCTCCTCCTCAATCAATTTTGGACTGTTCAACATCACCTGGGGATAGATCATTACAGAGAGGAAAGACTTTAGCAGCAGTAAAGGGACATTTTTGTATTATGTATTCTCACTGAATTACCATTGGGCCTACCCTAAGAAATGTAATACCAACAAAAAATGCTGCTAATATTGATAAAGTGCAACTATAATGAACAAGCATATGTTGATGTAAGAACTGACCTGAACCACAGCATATTCCACAAGTGAAGAAAACCCAAACAGCAGACATGTGATAAGCCAGATATCAATGGCTTTTACGTAGGAAACCTTTGGAAGCTCTGAAGCCAAGAGCATACTTTCACTGGACAGAGAAAGCACTGATAAGATACCTAAAAACAGAGTGAATAGATTATTTTTTGTAACACTGTGAATTACATTTGTCCTTATAAATAACCAAAAATACACAGGGAATTTGATAAAAAAATATGTATTGGAATGAATGGAAGAAGTATCACCAACAGCAATAGGAGAGCATGAATGAATAATAGTAATCTTTGTAAGGCTGAGCCTTATATGTAGCAAGGCTCAGCCTTATATGTAGCAAGGCTCAGCCTTATATGTAGCAAGGCTGAGCCTTATATGTAGCAAGGCTCAGCCTTATATGTAGCAAGGCTCAGCCTTATATGTAGCAAGGCTCAGCCTTATATGTAGCAAGGCTCAGCCTTATATGTAGCAAGGCTGAGCCTTATATGTAGCAAGGCTCAGCCTTATATGTAGCAAGGCTGAGCCTTATATGTAGCAAGGCTGAGCCTTATATGTAGCAAGGCTGAGCCTTATATGTAGCAAGGCTCAGCCTTATATGTAGCAAGGCTCAGCCTTATATGTAGCAAGGCTGAGCCTTGGTATCACAGTTACCTGCTCCATGGTGTAGTGAACATGTTACTCACCATCAGAGTGGGTGGATAAGCACAGTGGATGGAAGGGTATTGGATGGCTGAATGCATGGATGGATAGATATAGATAATGATAGATATGATTGTACATTCATTAAAATACAGCACGTTTTAAAATTGTATTCTATATTGAAAAATAATATATAATAATATATGTTCCATATTTATTGCTGTCATAACCATAGCCTGAGATCAACATCAACAAATGAATCATTGTCATTCAATATGCTAGTGAAAACACAGTGTTGAGAGGTGTGGACTATTGTCAGATAACAGCAAGAGTCTCATCACTGTTATAAACTCATCACATCAGCTGGCCAAACACTGAGCTAACAAAGCATTTTTGTGTATATGTAGAGTATATGTAGAGTATATGTAGAGTGTATGTAGAGTATATGTAGAGTGTATGTAGAGTATATGTAGAGTATATGTAGAGTATATGTAGAGTATATGTAGAGTATATGTAGAGTATAGTGTATTTATTCTGTTCAGTCTGTAAAGTCTGCATAACGGCTCACAGATGGAAATACATTTAGAAAGAGTAGTAAGGTAACATTTTCATTCTGTATAAATTCTTAGTTTACTATGGTGCTGGACTGATTTAGTTCGACCTGTATATCTCCTGGAGGATCGTTTGTGTTTCCAGGAACACGAGAAATA
>OMKP01033060.1:2246-13057 GCA_900302375.1 Bathygadus melanobranchus
AGGTAGGTAGATAGGTAGGTAGATAGGTAGGAAGATAGGTAGGCAGATAGGTAGGTAGGTAGATAGGTAGGTAGATAGGTAGGTAGATAGGTAGGTAGGTAGATAGGTAGGTAGATAGGTAGGTAGATAGGTAGGTAGATAGCTAGATAGATAGGTAGGTAGATAGGTAGGTAGATAGGTAGGTAGATAGATAGGTAGGTAGATAGGTAGGCGTAGACCTAGACGTATTGTATTTTCAAACAAACCGTTACCGCTGAGACATGGCGATGGCTAATTACTGTGATATAGTGTGCACTGCTGTTATGGAAGGTTCCGGTCACTTTATTAGCATTCACAAAGGGGCGAGTGTGTACACGTGCGTGTGTGTGTGTGTGGGTGCGTGCGTGTGCGTGTGCAGATGATTTAAGGAACGGTTGGCACAGGGTTAGCGCCGGGTGACCTTTTCATTACGGGACTATCCCTCTACGTGATGAGCTTATTAAAAAGTGTTTGTGACAGCAAACATTGAAATATGACAAGGACACACCTGGACACCTGACATCAGGGACTGTCAGAGATGCACTAAGCACACAGAATGTTAAAGCTGTGAAGTTAAATGAATATGTGTAATATTAACATATCTACGGCTTATCGTAACTATAGTGTACGTCTACTGTGGACCTCTTGGAAACTTCTTTAATTGAATGGTGGAGGTCAAGTATATATATATATATATATGTGTGTGTGTGTGTGGGGAGAGGGGGATGTTCTCTGGAGACTTGCATCACCCCTAAATGACTTGCGTCTCAGAACTATGTAAAGTTGGTCGTGCTGAAAGTTTCTCTTCTAGGCTATTCTATTTTCTAGCGCTTGTCCGTACGAGGGAAGAGACGTACGTTGATTCACACGAGTTATCATTAAAACGATGAAACACACAATCCGTCACGCAGAAAGGAGCAGATCGGGGAAAATATGGAAATGAATTCTAGTTGGCTTGGACGTTTGAAAGCTCGCTGTTACTATTGGTATGTACAGTTGAAATAATGAGTACATTTGGTGCCAGCTCAAAGGATATTCCATATTCATAATCATGAATAAAACAAATGTTTATGACTGGACGTATCAATTCAAGCCCTTTGAAAGACGATGTCTGTATCAAAGACACACGCAAACAAGCAAACAAACACACGCACGCACTCACGCACACAGCAGGACAAAGAAAAAGAGAGAAAGTACGCGTACGAGTATTAAGAATTAATTGAGTTCTCTTGTTGTAGTTGTTTGTGTCTGTCTGTCTGTCTCTGTCTCTGTCTGTGTCTGTCTGTCTGTGTCTGTGTGTGTGTGTGTGTGTGTGTGTGTGTGTGTGTGTGTTACCTTTGGGTACTGTTGCACAGGAATGAGAACTCTTTCACACAGCTTGATGTTTTTATTGCTGATAATGTCCAGATACTTCTTCACATCTTCCTCCTTTTTCACTCCGTCATCATCCTCGTACTTTTCAATTTCTGCAGGAGAACACAACGGCAAAAGGCTCAAAATCACTACTTTAATTTACATTTAGATAGATGCTAATATATACAGGCGTGGCAACGTGAGGTCAATAAACAGAAATGACAACGCTTTGAAGGGAACATCGTCATGGGGATAGTGGCTGTGGAACAACAAAACAACAATCATGCATTTGCAGTCCCCCCTATTTTCATTTCTATTTTCCTTTCATTCTTGGCATGTAGATATAATGCACTAATAATCACTAATGGTGACTAACAATCGGCATCATCATCATCACTAAACAGGTTTTCGTACGCACACACATGACACATGAAAAGTACATACAAAGGCACACTGTTTTGCCTTCAACGGGACCCTGAATGCTAATTTGAGAATGTAGTCCACGATCCAAATGGACTTTGGTGGTACTCACTGAAGCATTTAGGTTCCTTGATCGTTTGTCTCGTCTATTCGTCTGCAACCGCTAAAATTCAAACTACTACTGCATGAAGATAAGATAAAATGTCTTTTATTAATCCCAGAAGGGTGTCACAGAAAGACACAGGGCGGTACAGGATGTGAAGTCATTAAACATATCAAATAATCACATGAAAAGGACTAAATTGTATTTAATATTTCATTGAATTCCTGCTAAAACACTGGCTGAGGTAAGCGCATGTCAGCACACTGAGCTTCACATTGTCTTTAGCATAAGAGACCAGTGTTACAGAACCCACTATCTGGCTGATTTGCTTAAGCTAAGAAGATTACTTAAATTGGATCACATTGTCTCCACTCTTCTGCCAATCTGCTAAAATTGTTTAAAAAAAGGGGCTGACAAAATCTTGATTTTAAACTATGAGACGAAGCTAAGAGACAAAAGAAGAAGAAACATCTCCCAGTTCCAACGTTTCATTTGGCTTAATGGAGTCAATATCACCTGATCTTTTAGGTGGATTATCTACCAACTAGTGTGTTGTTGCTAACTGAGAGAATACAGTTAATACGTGTCATGACTATAGGGAAACTGTTCTGAGATGTGTTTTTTCTTCTCTCTCTCTAAGATGTTACGCTGGAAAATACCGAATAGACACAACACAACACAGAAGCACTGTGAATGTCTCTATGTCTACACTATTCCCCGGAACATTCTCTAAAGCTTTCGGTTAACCGTTTGTTGCTGTTTATTCTCACAGGCCTGCTTAGCGTTCTCAGACTCTGTTTGTTTGTTTGTTTGTTTGTTTGTTTGGCCGTGGCTTTCCCCAGGTAGTTATACAGTTTAGAAAACATTTCTCGAAATTGGGTCGGTTTTTTTTTCGGAAAAGGAAGAAAATAAATCACATTAGAATGACTCTAAACGGCCACTGCGGGTGGAATGTATAAATATGTATCCTGTATTGTGAATTTATTGTGCTGTGCAAAACAAAAGCCCCTTTATCGGATAAATTGCATCTGTAGTGTCGGATGGCACCACTGAGGCCCGAGCTGGAGCGTTCCACTCATCTAGCGTTCATGCACACGTTGAGCTTCATTGTTCTATCAATGCCATCTGCTTTATTCATCCTTATTTATTCATTATTTAAGACATCCTCGCTTTGATTCCAGTGTTATACATGTTAAATCACAATCTTTATTCAGTGAATTCTGAATTACTCTTCTGTTTCTATTCAATGGCATACAACATGTGTCCGTATATTATAATGTGACTAAATGAACACCCCAACAAAACAAATCATGCACCCATTGGGTGGCTATAGGTAATTATAATTTGGATGCAAAAGTTGGAAAAAACCAGGAAGACATTCCCCCTATACTTCAGTCACTATCTCACACGTCATCATTCTCAGTATCAGTGCAGACCACTCCTACTTTCCGCTCGGCCAATCAGGTTCCCCTTCCTTTATTGACGAGGGAAATGGCGCTGGTTTAAAAGGCATATGTCTGACTGCCTCATTTGGATTTCGCTGCAGTCCTCTTCCCTCCCCCTTCTCCTCCAAGTCCTGGGCTCCTTCAGTCTCCCGCAGCGATCCAGTGGAGACCAGACTTCAGCAGCAGCGTCTACACTCCATCAGGGGGGAAACTCATCTCCTGGCTGATTTCCTGCCTTCTTCATCCCATGAAGAAGAAGAAATCCCGATGGGGTCCAGTCGCCAAAACAAACAGTGTGTATCAACAAACTAACCCTGTTCAAGCGTCTTCTGATTGAACTCATTGTAGGCTGAATACTTTCCATCAAAGACAGACGGCCATATTTACGGGTTAGTATTTGTCCAATAATCATCTACTAAGCTTCAATCTGCAAAATTATATTTTATCTACCCTAATACACAGCCGTATCTCTTATCTCTTGTCTCTTATCTTCAATTAAAGAAAAGCATTTATTCAATGCTTCTCCATGGCAAGCTCGCTCTTCTGTTTGAATTGTTTGAGTTAAATCATATTTCAACGTATTTTCTTTATCCAACGTGGCCGCACGCTCTTGGATTTAACTCCAAAAATGTGCAGCCTGTTTTCTGGAATTTTGCCTATTTGAAAATTACCCCCGCAACCCTGCAAAACCATTGCCAAAAACATTGCTAGCTTTAGTATTAGCAGTTCCAGCCCCTAAAATAGAATCAGTCATTTGTGTTTTTGCCAATAACATTAGCATACACAGAACATGCCTCTAGCTTGTAGACAGCATGGAACAAATGGGCTAGTTAATACAATAAAAAAAACTACTTAAATGGAATAACATGTAGCCGTTAGGGGAGAAACAAGCTTCTTTCTTTATTTGTTTTGTTTTTTGTTTGTCTCGTAAGTAAAGAAGCACATCTGCTAATACCACTTTGTACTGGAAACGTTTTGTACAGTTGATGGTTAGTTAACTGATGAGCGGTGGTTGGTCTCAGAGTAATTATATGAATCTTAAAAACGTGACCCCGGCAGGGGTTTTAAAGACGCATTAGGCCTATATTGTATTGACAAAGGTAGAGCTGTAAAGTGAACTAGTGATTAACAGAAAGCTCTGAGAAAATGGCCAGACTATAAAGTTGTGCTGTAAAAGTGTCTTGCAGCATATGCTCGCATTGTACTCATGTAGCTTATTAAGTCAAGCCTCGAGACATGTTATCTTGTTATTTATTCATAACAAAACCAATGTCAAATAAACTGTTCGTTTAATTTCCCATTGTTCAAAAAAGGAATGTCTTATTGTACTGATATGAAAAGAAATTAATAAATATAAATCGTGCTGTAAAATAAATTAGGACAAGGCTGTCTTTTCTATGAAAGCCAGTATTGTTTATTGCATTTGGTTTGAATACCCAATTAAATATTAATTAATTACACGATTATTCACTGGCAATGTCACACGTAACAGAGTTGACGTGTTGCGCCATTGAATTTCCTACATTTGGCCACGTTTGACGTTGGTTATCGATTGGTTACCTTCAAAAGGTTGTTTTTGTAGGGCATTGAGACTGGTGTTCCTATCACTTGTTTGAATATATATACAATATATACAAATATATGGCCTCAAACACGTACAGTCCATAATTCGATTCGTCATGGAGTATGATTATTCATTTTGCGTACTCTGTAGGATCTCTGAATGTGACCGTATATGCTAAGTGCTTCAATGGTCCAATGGACGAGTACAGTACAAGTTGTACTCAAACATGTTTGAGTACAACTTTTTATAATTCAACAAAACGTGTCATTAGGAGCTGGGCGAGGGGAGGGGAGGGTGGTGGTGAGTATGCTTGACAGATGTCGTCACAGCAGGACTAACGGGGGCCACCCAGGCTCTCAGAACATAATTAAGTCTGAGGAAAAAGGCCGAGGGAAAAATTGCTTGTAATTCGACAAATGTCACATGTAGCTTGGTCTCTCCGATACGTTCTATAATTCAAGCATGAGAGGAAAGGCATATAGCATTTGTAAATGTATTTACTAGTACTAGATTAGATACATATCATGAATGAGTAGGTAGGGGTGAGGTTACTTGCTCAGGGATGTTTAGACTGTGGACTCCTGACTTTCAGCCAGGAGTCAAGCACCCTAAACACTAGACTATCCTGCTATCCTATTTATATATGCCTCACTAACAATTCTCCCTCTCTCTTTGTAGGGATCTCACAATTCATTTAGCGGTATTATACAACATAGGAACAATGAAGGGCAAACCAATTTACCAATTTTCTCGTTGCAATTATGCAGAATATTACAGAAGAGCTTTGCTTTTATTGCTAATGGAGTAATTAAGAATGGTTTTATAGGAAGCAAATTAAAGTTCAAGGACATTATGTTTTCATATCTTTTAAACATCTTATGACAGTGATTGACTTTCTGACTTTTGTCCAGTAAAACTCGTAGTTGTCAGATTATGATAATGAAAGTGACCTATTGTGACATGGTTAAAAACAATGCTCCTGCTAACCACCCCCATGAAACTGATCACTTCTTCTACTTCTTTTACTTTTAAGTTCTTTTTGTTTCTTTTTGGACTTTCCCTGGAAATTACTTTCATTTTTTTAACAAAAAAACAAACAACACACCCAGGGCAAGTGACATTTTTTGTTAAATTGGATTTAAAAAAGAGAGAGCCAGAACAACAACCCTTGAGGTCAGAATCTAATGCTTTTATTCTTAAATGAGTCATTGGCTGGGGGGGTGTCGTGGGGATAGGACTGACAGACAGTCTGCGCCACAGGCCGCTTTCTAAGCCTGTTAGGTCCAGTCGTTCACCCTGTCATTCTCCACACACACACACACACACACACACACGCAGACACACACGCACACACACACACACGCGTGCACACACACACACACACACACGCGTGCACACACAGACACACACACACACAGACACACACACTGGGTATTGGGGAATGGCAACAGCACCCATTTAGACCTGGAAGCTGTGGGGTTGTCACTTGTCGTCTGTCCTAAAAGGTACAGGATGCTGGGTCGCTGTTTAGTTACCATAGTAACCAGGGAAAGTTATTTTGGCAACTTCACCTAAGATTAAAAAGACGAACTCCTTAACCCTGTGGTATCGCCTATCGGTCTTCTACGATTGTAAATTGTTTTTATAGCTGTGTTGTAAATTATCTATTTTCTATCCAGTCGTTTAGCAGATGCTTTTATCTAAAGCGACTTACAGTATATTCAGAGATGTTATTCAGAAGCAGTTAGGGGTCAAGCCTCGTACTAGGGTTAGCATGCCTATAGAGGTAGGCATGCCTACGGACAAACGCCGTACGAACGCAAGTTGACCGGTACAACGACAAAGATTCGTTACCCAGGATGAGCCTTTGGTCGTGTGACTTGGAATCTTGGGTTTTATTAATCAGAACGTGTGTTCTGCAAACCTGCCTCACTACTTTCTCTTTAGCTCTGGGCCGCAGCGGAGTTCATCCCAGCTCAAGACCACAGGAAGGCAGACAGGCACAGGTCAATTCTGCTGGCCTGTACCTTGGGACATTAAGAAGTGTACAGCACCCTGGTCTGCGTTCTCCTGTGAACTTTTCCTTATCGTTTCCTCTAAATTGCTAAATGGTTTCTGGGCCCAAACATGAGTTGTAACAAAGCCGTGCAATTACATGCAGTGGGTTACTGATACTTTGAGATGAGATTATGTATTGTCTGGGATTTCACATCATGGCTGCAGTGAAACCACGCTGTAGATGATTCACTTGCTTTGCCTCGAAGGCATATTAGAAAAGCAATATTTTTATTTGATTCTTCACGGCGGGCAAAATTAATAATAAATGATTCTACCTGACTGTTATATCACATCTGTTAATGGCTTTTCCTCAAATATTTTCCAATGAATAGTTAATGATAAAACCATAATTATTCTCCCATTATTGATATTTAATTTACATTTAGGGCATTTGGCAGACACCAAATGCCCTAAATGTAAATATTGATTTACAATGAATGAATAGAGATATGAACGCTCTCATGAACATGAGAGCGTGAAAAATACATTCCTCATGCAATTCATACAAACAACTGCTTTTGAATTCATGTTGTGTTTGGCGACATTCTTTATCCTTTAGAAAGGCGATATATGATGGAGGAAAAGTCCTGTTTGTTTCCAATGTATTATTTCACATATTGATGAAATCCAAGCATAAAAACACCATCTGCTGCTATTCGAACACAACTATAGTTTACTTTGACAGACAGGACATAAACACATACATCATGCAAAAATAACCCTCTTAATCTTAATCCCATTATTTGACCAATCTGAGACTCAGAACAGCACATACATGACTACAATACATGCTACATACATCACATGTACACTGAATAATCAAGACATTTGGGGAAAGTAGCTCACAGATATAACGCGCACACACACACACACACACACACACGCACATACACACACACAGACACACTGTATACACACACATACATAATAAATCCACACCTTTGACCCTATTCTTTGAGGAACTAAATTGATGTGTGAGCAATATTGCAGCGTTCCATTACAGTCACATGCCAGACTGATAATCAATAACTACAATAGATGGGCCCTCAGGTTCATTTCACGCCGGTCTTTGCATACACTGGCCTTTTGTGGGTGTAAAGACTGATTGAAATGTATAAGACGCAAGCGTTTATGTTTGATAATCCATATTTAGCCACGCGTGGGTCATAGATCTTCTTTGTTGAAAACTATGCAAAAACCCAAGCTGTTAGTGAGCCAACTGCTTCATAACGGTTTCCAAAATGGGCTCCCCGGAGCTGCTGTGCTCCCTTTACAGACAACAGTGTGGGAACTATATGTTAGAAGTTTAGATTTTAAAGTGCTAGCATTATTATTATGCAGGGTCATTATGTCATTGTTTACACTGTGTCAACAATTTTCATCTCACTAAATGAGAGAACATTCTCACATATTAATTGCTAAGTATTAGTCAATATATTCGGAAGTCCAGTTCGTCTGCCACACCTACCATTCTTCAGAAGTCAAGTGCTGATGACATTTAGAAATGACAAAACTTTTAACTGACATGACACAAAAATAACAAAGCAAGAATCAGCAGGTGTTCAGCTTTAAGCTGATCTGCAGATATACCTCTAAAACTTATTCAACAGAACGTCATCAATCTTTTAAGATTTATCGATCTGTCTTTTTAGTATTAGAATTGAAAGGAGACCAGACAACACGTGCCATTTACGCTTCAACCAAAATCCAAGTCCTTTGGGGCTCTGTCCTTAATCTGAGTATTTGGCCAAACAGCGTTGCCTATTCAATGCGCTTGACCTTGGAGGGCCAGAGTTCAATCAGTGCTTGACCCTTAAACATTTACATATCCAGTGTTAGACAGATTATAGGCTATTTCAGTCGCTGCATTCATTTAACGACAATAAGGAACAAATGAAGTTCAAAACGAGTTGTGATAACAGGTTCCTGGTGTAGCGACATCAACACTTTCAAGAAAGTCAAGGACAATGTCCCACGGGAGGTACACTCTTCATCCACGAAACGACTGCAGTGACGGCGACGCCGTTGAAGTTACAGGGCAATTGATATCCACTATACGAACATTACGCACACCAAGGACGCACACAAACGAAATACTATAAAGACAGTTCTAGTAGACACCCTACCTTCGGTGAGAAGGCGCATCGCATGGACAAAGGACGGGTCAAGGCTGTCTTTCTCCGCCATCAGTTCAGGTAAGTCTTTCTCCCGATGCATGTTTCTGTCGTACGGTAGAGCTGCTCAGCGCAGTGTGCAGGTGAGACGCGAACGGAGCCTATGGTGAGCGTTGAAATGTAAAATGCTTTCCCTTTTGGGCGACACTGAAGAAAAGGAGCCCACTCACAAAAAAAAGGTGAGTGGGGAGGGGGGGGAGAAATCCAGATCCAGTGAGGCAGCGGAGTTGAACGGTCGGGGTGGTTCCGATTTAGAGGTGTGAGCAGCACATCTCTCTTCCCCCCTCTGCATGGACGGCACCCCGCTGGAGACTTGAGAGTCCCACACTTGGTTTGCAAGCGGTGTTGCTCCCCGCCCCTACCGCGGAGTCTCTCTCACAGCACATGAGACGAAGATGGGAGAGAGGAGCACAGCAATTCGATGATGGATTTTGCATCGAGTGGAATAAGATACATTTTGGTCGTTTTCGACTTAAGTGAAAAATAGGGCTATGCTCAGTACTGTTGTCTGTTTGTCAGCACAACAATATAACAGCAGCCACTGTACTTCGATATCGCGGATAAGTAAACTCAGCACTACCCTGTCACGTTGCTTATTAGGTAGACTTACACATAAATCATGATACTTAATCCGGCAACTTTACGATAGTTAACTATATGATGGGCAATTACACTATGAGTTATGAGTCCATTATGAGTCCGATTACAGTTAGGAGCGAATGATTTGGAGTAGTAGTGAATATGGAGCAGGGGGTAGTGTAGTGGGAGGGTGTTTGACTCCCAGACAAAGGGTTCAATGTCTACAACATACCTGTAGGCAATAGCATCCATGAGCAAGATACCTATGCCCCTACCTGCTCCATAATCGCCTTAATCTGAATTCACTGTAAATCTCATTGGATGAAAGTGTCTTGTCCAAATGTGTGCTGGTCCCTTTCAACCAACGTGTCCCAATCCTTGGACACTGAGACAGAACACCAGTTTTTGGACCGTGACGCAGGACTGTTAAGTGCAGCTCTTACAGAACTGGGTAACATGAGCGTAGAAAACCAGGCCAGTTGAACACGAACCACTGTCGCGCATTCCCCTGGGTGGGCTGTCCAGGGAATACACTCTCTCTCTCTCTTTGTCTCTCTGTCTCTCTTTGTCTCTCTCTCTCGCTCTTCTGTGGGGACAGGCAACTGTTTGACAGAACTATGTTGTAGGTACAACTGTCACCATTGTAAGAACCTTTTTCCCTCCCTGGCATCTTGGGAGCAACGTGCCACTTGTCTACATAATGATGAGATAAAAGTCCTGTGTGTGTGGACAATAGGCGTGCATTCATAGGTCTGAGTTCCTCTTGTCCTGGTCTATATGGAAGGTTAAGTGCTTTTCCAGTTCTATTGTCTCCCTGCATGGCCTCATCAGCATCCAAGTCAGAAGTCAGGCATGAACAGTGGTTCGGTGGGGGGGGGTTGAAAAGACTAGCACACAGCGTGTAGCACAAGTACCTCCACCACCACCACCACCACCACACATCTGAGAGTGTTCAGGGCTGTTTGGCTGAGGGAGATAGAGAGAGAAAGAAAAAGAAAGAGAGAGAGAGAGAGAAAGAGACTGAGATAAGGAAGTTCCTCCAGACTGTTTATCCTTTCTTGAAAAAAAAAAATCTGCTGAGACGAACACACAGCCCC
>OMKP01033071.1:4185-16842 GCA_900302375.1 Bathygadus melanobranchus
CTCTGTTTACTATTGCACTGTGCAATGGTTGGCAATTGGTAGTTATCATCATCAATTTTCAGGCTGTTGATATGATTTTGCTACCGCTTGCTTGAAAAAAACTGAAACGGTCGCTGAATAAAACTGTCACTGAATCTGTCCAGGAGAATAGAGTCAGACATTTATATGTACCTTGGGACTGTTATTGAGTAGATAAAAAGAGAAGAAAGGGAAGAATTGGAGAGGAAAGCCATGAGTCTACCTGGACTGTGAATAGCTTCACCTCCTACCCACCTTTCCTCCCCAACCCACTCCCACCTACCCGATCAATACTTGAATCCCACCCCTCCTGGATCTTTAGCACTTCCATGTTTGTATGTCCTGACACTTTGTAGGATCTTGTATGCTGGTATGTCCCGGTACTTGAAGTATAACCTTATCCTGGCTACCTGCTGTTGTACAGTAAGGACCCAACCTAGCAACTGTAAGCTTGTAAACTTGTTCTATTGACCTGGCAACCAGGAATGCTTGTAACTTGTTCTGTTCTAATTGTACTATACCTTCAGCGATATATTGTTGTCTCCCTCTTTCGACAAATGTGTTACTTTTTTGTAAGTTGCTTTAGATAAAAGCGTCTGCCAAATGCTCTAAATGTAAATGTATATGATTTTACCAAAACATTAAATGAAACTTGGCACATCAATGAGTAGTGAGGTGACCATTGCTTTTGCTGTCAGGCCTGTAAAAGGTAAGGAGGAGTAACACTGCGCTAATTTTTAGAGAAGATTTAGTACAGCCCTTTAATCAAAGTGGCCCAGTGCTTAATCAGGCCAGTAGCTGAAAATAGCTCACAGGGGTAAGTTTTCAATTAGCCAGACACATAAATGGTAAATGGATTATATATATAGCGCTTTTATCCAAGGCGCTTTACATTGCCTCACATTCACCCATTCATACACAGACGGCGGTGTCAACCATGCAAGGCAACAACGGGGACCTTTTAGGTAGTTAATTAGAGCTACAGCGACGGGTTGACTGTTAAATCACCAAAGAGTGCAACGAGCGCATACATTGAACCCAGAACTTCACTTCTATGCCAAACTGAAAAACTGAGCCTTTAAGAAGACAAAATGGGATACAGGCAATAAGCATCAGCAGGAAGAATGGGAAAACAGCGGCTAACTTAGCCTGACTATCTAGAGGTTGACTACCTAACTTGCTACCAAAGCTATGCAAGGCCTGGTTTTGATTTTTGTTCATTTAAATGATGATCTTGATTTGATCAAATAGTTGTAAATATCAAAGTATTTAACTTCTGGCCATTCAGTCGGAAGGTAAGGAGGAAGGACACGGAGATAGACAGACAATATTATCAATATACATTATCTTCTCTGGTAGACATGTGGTGCTAATATAGTCCTTTGGCATGCTTAAATGTAATGTTTTTAGCTAGCTAAAGGCATTATCTTAGTGTTTCAGCCATTGGTTGTACAGTATATTGTGGCAGTGATTGTTTTCCCCTCCAGTGGGTGTGGTTTTCAGCGTTTCAGAGTTGCACTCTGTCTCTCCACACTAATGGCTCATTTTCACGCACGCACGCACGCACACACGCACACACACACACACACACACACACACACTTTTAAGCATCACACCTAGTAAGACATGAGTGAGACATGAGTGACTTATGTGACACTTCTGCATGCTGACATAATGGCTCAGATCTGCGGTGGACATCGAAATGTAGAACATTCCTAGCAGACGGCACACCAAGCCACGGCGTCTAGCGGTAGGCCTATAGCAGCGGCGACTGCTTTTTTGTTGGGGTCACGTGGGCCGTGGGGTCTATAGGCCTAGTATTTTTTACACACTATGACAGCTTGCAGCAGAAAACCACTGGAGATTAAACCAGTTAATACGAAAAAGAAGTTAGAAATAGGTCTATAAATACTGTATATATAGATAGATAGATTGATTGATCCATATCCAGCCTTTCCATGGTGACTGTGGAGTGTGTGTGTGGTTGGTGGCTGGTTTAAGCAGCCTCACCTGAGTCAGGCTGATTAGTCTGGGGCTGCACACCTTTGGTGCATCGGCTAACCAATGCCCACAGGTTAAACCAGCCATCACCACACACACACTCACACACCTTCCTGTGTCCTGATGGTCTGACTATGGTCAATTGCTACAGTGACCGCCGAGGTTTTAGCTAATAAAAGCCAAGAGTACTGGCTGCAGACAAGACGGCGGACCTCCATAAGAGGCAGCTTCGCAGTTGACAGTAAATCATGTGACCTCCAAGGGTGTAGGTTTGGTGTCAATATTGGTATGGACACCTAAAAAAAAGCTGCCAAAAAACTGGACAATCTATAATAAAAGTGGTGGTTCCCTTTCTAATTTCCTCCAAACCATTGGTGGCATAATTGCCATATCTAGTCTAGTTAATGTGAATTAATACATGTTGTTCGTTTTGTAATTTATTTGTTTTAATTATTGAGACATGCGTGCAATGGCGTGGGTCAGGTCTCTCAGGTCTAGGGCTGAGACCAAATATTTTGAGGTATGGGCGGCAGTAGCTCAGGAGGTAGAACAGTTGTCTGGCAACCGGAAGATTGCTGGTTCAATCCCTGGCTCCCCCTAGCTAAGTGTCGAGGTGTCCCTGAGAAAGACACCTAACCTTAACTGCTCCCGATGAGCTGGTTGTTGCCTTGCATAGTTGACACTACCATCGGTGTATGAATGGGTGAATGTGAGGAAATGTAAAGCGATAAAAACACTATATAAATGCAATCCATTCACAATAGGTAGTCGAATCTCAAATCAGGATTCGAAAATAAATTGTATTCCTATGCATATTTGCGAACCGCAGGCAGAAGGTTAGCTTAAATTTTGTCTGAATATCCCAGTGATATCCCAGAGATAAAAGTAAAAGTATTTTATTACAGCCATTTTCTTTGTATTTATTGTTTATTGTTTGCACCAACAGACCAGGCCAAATTCCTTGTAATGTGAAAATTACTTTTCACAATGAATGAATCCTTTTCTGATTCTGAAAAAATACATGCAAGACATCCCTCAGAGTGCTTCACGTTTTGGTACCAGTTGGTAGCAGAAACGGCAAGAATAACAGAGACAGACTTTAAACTACCTGGGTGTAATAATAAATATTTATTCAATGTTCTGAATCTAGGATTCTCTCCCAAGATTTTGTTTTCCATGGTAGCGCTTCCACTAGTCAGTTATGGCCATAGAAAATAAGGTTGCGGCAGCTATTTCAATGTTGAAACAAGGCCAAAAGATACCAAAAGGCTCTACCTACTAATAATAACGGGTAATAGTAATTTAATAAACATGAATAGAACAGGTAGCAATGTTTTTTCCTTTTATGGCGACAATAGCATCTGTGTGATTTCTCTTTGGGTAAACAGCGCTAGTCCTGCCGTGCAATCTCATCAACACTTTGCACAATGCTCAAACCACCTATTTGCTTTGTGATAATTGAAGTAGGCCTACTCTCATACTATGAAAGCCATTTGCCTTTGTCAAACTTTTAGGCTACATTGAAGCTCTGCCGTAATCGAGTTATAATAACACTGTAGTTATGAAAAGGAAAAACGATCAGTTGGTAAAAACGTGATTCGGCGGCAGTAGTCTCCACCAGCTCCGATCCAGGCAGGTAAAGACACGCACTATGAATTTACTTTTTTTCTTTCTCTCCGAATGTTTGAAAAACCTAACAAATATTCAAAGCTTGAAATTATGTATTTGGGCCATCCCTACTCAGGTCCGCTGGCTCTGGCCTTTTAAAGATTCCAAGAATTGATACTAAAGCTGGCAAAATATTGACAACTTTGGCCAGCCACAATATCAGCACATTTGAGCAGCTAACCCATGCTGCCCAAGCTAATGTAACGTGATTTAAACAGTTTGTACTCAACAGTACGGTACAGTATCCATTTCACTCACTTAATTTATACAAATATTTTTAAATGCGTACTTGACCTGCAACAACAACACAAAAATTGGTAAATGATTGGAGCCACATGGCATTTTCAAATGTACTTTGTCCACATCAGTATACCTACGCTCACTGGATTCTTATAAATATGGATCTATAAGAACTCTAGATATATTAAAGTTTGATAAACAACATTGAATAAAACCTTGGAAAAGCCAACTAACTTCATCAAAGATTGTCAATAGACTATTTTGCTGCTGTGAAGTATTCTTTTCTGTGGACTGCGCACATGTGCAGTGCAGATGTTAGCACAAAAACGACACCAAGAAGACCAACTTCTGCTGTGTTGTCTGCATGTTGAGGTCACGTGATTTACTTTTGATTTCAATTAAAAAGGTGCCTCTTGTGGAGGTCCACCATCTCTGCAGCCAAGTCCCTCTCAAGCAGTGAAACAGCAATGACGCCTTGGGAAATCACTGTTAGATCACATTTTCAGGATGGGATTTTGAAGCACTGTTATGAATGCACATTTTTCAGGTTCAACTTATCCGAGATTGAGTGAACCGAGTACCGTCACAATCACAATCAACAGCCCAGGGAAGCACTCGCTGGAGTTGGAGTTCTGGTTTAAGATTAAACATATTTACTTGAAACAGGGCCCTGCTGCTAATAACACACACACAGACAAAATGTAACCGTGGTCAGGTTTGCAGTATGCTTCTAATACTAATAGACAGACTAGAATTAAACAACGCCTGTGCTATACACTTACACTACGTATATCTACGCACATACACTATGTATACAAAATGCAATATTGATCTACTATCCTTTTCAAGCCTTTGTTTCTGTGCAGCTCCTATGAATAAAACCACAATGACAGCACGTGTCTGTTATATTTGATGAAGCAACAAGACTCAGAAGAGGAATGAAAGATTGTCAGCCACCACAGAGTGAAGCCAGATTGAGACCACAGACAAGTCACCATGGCGACCGGTCATCCACTTCTGGGGAGCTGTGGAGCAGGCCTACCTGCTGTTGACAGGATGGCCATGTTGAAAAACACATCTGATGCATGCCATCCTATACCCGAGAGGAAATAAACACCACCTCCTCATTAGGCCTCTACAGGCCTATCGTAATTTAAATAGTTGGTAGTTTGTGTCAATATAATATAATAAGTCAATATAGCCTCGGCCTACAAATAAAGAATGAATATGATATGGTTTAAAGATCCAATGCTTGCATGCTGCCTGTGTTAAACATGAGTTTGCATGGTTTTTACATTGGCATGAGGATCAGATCTAAACATTGCAATCCAACTCATGACATAGGCTATTTAGCTACAAGGCATCGACATGTTATGCAGCCTTCAGATTAAAATCACATGGCAATATAATATGATTATTGCAGTATCTACATCCCATGGTGGGCGACACCGTACAACACAATAAGCTTTGATTCCGTCAAAGCTTATTGCAAATAAGGGTAATGTTGCAAGGTCAAACAGAGCAGGAATCCTGTCACGACTTTGCTCCAACACTAGACCATGCTTCGTTCGACCAACAATATTATTGGTACACAATATCCTTCAATTTGTTAAATTATTTAAATGATTTGCTGGCCTACTCTGACAAGACAAACATTTCCGCTAACGGTAATATCATGGTAATGAGCGCATCTACACAAACTGGATGACAAGGCAGGCAAACATCTGCTCGCGCCCCGTGCATCGTGTCTCCAGCAAAATAAACAGAGGTAGCGAGAAGCATTATGCTGCGAATGATTAGCAGAGAAAACCACCAGATAACATGTCACGTCTTTGGCACCTATTAATCATTCAGGACATCTGTTCTATTCCATACATACATGCATCCCCAGTCCTTCATATGCCCTACACAACACCTTGCCATTTCAGCTATTGCTATGAGGCTGCGCCAAACGAGAGCAATGCTAAAAGCCTTCATTTACTAACAAACTGCGCCCGACAATGCTTACCTGCACCCCTTCAGTTGCAGTCTCTTTGCAATAATATTGCCGTTCTTTTTTGTTTATTTGACTTTCATCGGCAAGGACTCCGCTAGAGCGGTGATCCTCGCTGAAGCGACGGGGGCAGAGGACGGGCGATGCGCTGCAGATACAAGGGGATCGAAGCAGCTGCGTAAATTACGTAGAATTTAAAGGGACACACCACTCCATTGCACACAGGAGGACCTGTCTATGATGTTGGTGCTGATGTTAGTGCTGATTAGTAGATTAGTGCTGTCCACAATTCAGTTTGTGAACGGAACATAAACAGCCCGCCAAACTCCATCCAACAACCATGTCCAGAGTCGGGGCTTCCAAATCCTCCATTTTAAATGATAAATGAAACGGTGTAAAACTGTACAATACAGAAAGACGAATTTACTGTTAGAGCCAGAATAACGTTGCATACATCCACAATATGTGAATACTGACTGTAGTGTACAATACAATGCCATGGCCAAATTAAGAGAACATAGATATTCTGCATAAAACATAACAGGTGTTGCACAATAGGTGTTGTGGTAATTTAAGCATGAAAGAATGTAAGAATGTTAGGTGTCAAGCACCGAAGGTGCAAGGCACCTATTGTTATTGCTGATTCACCATACTAGTTCACCATGTTCCCCTGGCTCGCTTTTCACCAACATTTCCACATATGTTCACAACAATCCCAAACAGCCAGATCTCTAAAGAGGAACCAATGAGACCCAGTCTCTAGCGCCACCATTGGGACAAGTTGCACCATTTCAAAAGGCCAAATATCATGTCCCATTTGCCCTACACTCACAAAATTGGTGTCAAATGATGCAGCTTCTCAAGGCCTCCGACTTTAATAATAATATAATAATAATCAGGACATTGGTCCTTTATTCGCCACACGGTATGCACACATGAAACACACGCTGTGAGCGGCGACACACACACACACTTTGCAACTGTAACCCTGATGATCACTACACAACATTTTCCGCAATTTCACATATTCTGCCTTCTAATTCATTCATAATCTCCTATAGAATACATTGTATCAAAGGAGTTCTATAACTCTAAACTATATGGCCCCCAAAGACTCAAACATATGGGGCATGAACGCCACTTTGCCAGGAAATAGGCCTATCTCCAAAAAAGTAACTCCATTTCACACCAAATTGGGCAACTGGAAGATTCAAGATTGAAGAACTTTATTTCACATACACACACAGGGTGTGCAGTGAAATGAAAAGGAAGGTTGTTGGTTTCGATCCCCGCCCCCCTAGCTAAGTGTTGAGGTTTCCCTGAGCAAGACATCTACCCCCAACTGCTCCCGACGAGCTGGTTGGTTGACACGACCGTCGGTGTATGAATGGGTGAATGTGAGGCAATGTAAAGCACTTTGGATAAAAGCGCTATATAAATGCAGTCCATCCATAGATGAATCTGTCCAAAGATCATCTGAATTGGACCATAGGGGGCGCTACAGTCAAAAGATGAATATTGCACCTTTAATACAGCAATATCTCGCAAACTGTCATTTGATGGCATTCATATGATGGCATATGTTGCGTCTCCTCATAGCCTGCAAATATCCCAGAGGCCAATTGTTTTTAACCATTACACTTACAACCTTTGCGTAACCTTGATGGCTGACATAGTTAGTTATTCTCTGTGGGAAATGCAATCATTTTAAGATAATTTCGCCGTTAAAATGCGGTTTGATAACATTTCTAAAGAGAAATGCGCATTTTATTTTCTTAATCTTCATTCAGTATTGGTGGAAGAAGTACTCAGATCTTTTTACTTACGCAAAAGATAGTAATAACAAAATGTAGAAATACAAGTAAAGGTCCTGCATTGAAAATCTTATGAAAAAATGAAAAGTAAAAGTACAAAAGTATTCAAAATATACTTAAATTACCAAAAGTAAAAGTACTCATTAGGCAGAATGGCCCATTTCAGAATAATATTATTGGATTATTATTATTGATGCAGAACCAGAAAGGTCTGAATATGTCCGTTGTACCCTCCGTCCAAAGCAAGGGCGTAGGTTTGCATATGGACAGTAGGTAGGTATGTCCCTACCAATATTTTGGGAGGACAGAAATGTCCCTACCAATATTTGAGTGAACTCATTTGCATTATCTTTGGAGTGAAGTAATAAAATAATTCCAATGTGCTATCTAACATCTCCCACGACTGCAGTGTGTGTGTGCGTAGTGAGTCAGTGAGTGGTTAAGCGAGTGAGAGAGTGCCAGCAGCAGAGAGTGACGGTGGATGCAAGCGGAGCAGAGGAAAAGGTTAGCAGTGAAGTTGTAAATCTGCCAGTAAATGTACAGTGTCTGAAGAGCACACATAACGTAATTTTGTCCATACCAACACGGTTATTTTTTGTAACGTTACTTTAGATATCATGCATGATGCCACCTAAAAAGAGAAGGAACATCAGGAGCTTTTTCAACACCCCTAAGTAATTGGTAGTAAATAGGTAGATTTAAAATGAAAACTTGCTAGCTACTTAACATCACCAGCCTTTCCACCATGGAAATTAATATCAACTGATGTTAGTGGATCAGAGATAATTATGCAGCAGTATATGAGTCGAATACACGTTAGCCATATTTAGCTTCATAATTACACAAAATCTTTGTAAATAGTTATACTGCAATATCTGACATGTTAAGCCTCCAGAGTCAATGTGGAACAACAACAACTTCTGCAACAAAGTTTCTGTACCCCTACGTGCACCTTTGTGGGTCCCTCACTATAAATGATATCTCCCGCCTTCACCTCTCCCCCTTTGCTTTTGTACTCTGTGGGAGAGGTAAGTGTCATTGTGTGTTTGAGCCAATAAGTTCACTCACTAGCTTAAACTTATTGTGCAGTATGTTATCACATTAATGTTATTTAATTTGTGTAGGGGCTCAAGGGATATCGTCATAATTGACTGGAGGACTTTGTTATTTAATTTTTTGTCAGAATAAATGGAGAGCAACTCCAAAGATGTCCTGGTCTGGTTCTCTCATCCAAACACATCTCTAGATTCCACCGGTTACACTTGGTGCCGTTCGACCCGTTGCATCCCCGATCAGCGCTCGTCTGGTCCCCTGGGTACGGCTGCTGACACACGGCTCCTCTCTTCCTTCTCCCCGCTCTGTGGCTTCTGGAAACCGCTATTTTATGTATTTAGGCCTATATATATACGTATCTTTTTATTTCTCTTGTGATTTTATGCTCCTGGTTTATACTCTGCCATGCTAGGCTCATACTGTTGAACTGTACATAGCAGATAATAGTGTACCATATTTCTTTTTCTTGTTTCTGCCAATATTGCTCTATCAGAGGGAGATACTTTTAAAGTTCATACTATGGCTGGTCGTGGGCATGATGTCACCTTTGGGGTGGGGAGGGGCCATCAGATGTTTGTTTGTGTATGTTCAAGGTGTGTTTTGTAGCCTATTCAAACTGAAGCGTTAATACCTGTACTGTCACTTTAAGAGATCGTTGTTTTCTGACGTTGATCTGCTAACTGAGGAGGTATGGGGTGTTTTTTTGGTCATAGTTTAACATTTATATTGGGTTGTAGACAATGCAAACCTAGCAGTATGCGATTATAAGTGTTGGATTCAAGATTGTGAACATGCAGCTGCTGTGTCATTGAAATATAAACTTCGTAAATGCACTTTTGCAAGTTTTATTGTAGACACGTGTTTCCTAGTGCAACGGGGTTTCCTGTGCTTATCTGCTAAAAGGGCTGATGACCTGTATGTGTGGAAGAGACTGCGTGCTACAAAATATTGTTGTTCCTTTTATTGACTTGTACAGGTATGTATATTTTGTCTGTTCAATATTTACATAAATATATATATATATACTGGTTGTATTTAGCATGCTTACAATTAATATGCAATTAAATGCATTGTGCATTTATACATTTTATTTAACTTATTTTCACATTATTTAAAAGCAGGGGTAGTGTGCTGTGCGCTTTTATATAAGTCATGTACTATGGAAGGTGTAAATTACCAGAGTCTGCGCTCTGCTAACTGAGGAGGGCTGATGACCTGTATGTGTGGAAGAGACTGCATGTTACAAAGTATTTTTGTTCCTTTTATTGACTTGTACAGAGATGCATCCTGCAGTGCCCATTAAAAAGCAACCAGTAGCTGTTTGTGGTCCGGGTCCTTCCATCAATGAGCACAGCCATAGAACACAACGCAGATCATAAAAATTAATGGATGTGCATCTAGCCAGATGAGAAATTGATGCAGGCCAGGCACGCCCGTTACAGAGACATGATCACAGATTTGGCTAAAAAGATTGGAGATAACATCTCAGCCAGCCTTAGCACTATGCACCTTACTTCAGGGGTGACCATACTGATGCGTTCTCTGTTCACGAATGGGAAGACATGATGAAATGTTTGACCTGATAATGTCGAAACTAACAGGCAAAGCTCGTGACGTGGTGAAGGTGTCGCTGTGCAGCCGCCCTGAGCTGAGTGCGACCGACCTACCCACAGCTGTGTTTGAAAGATAACTTTAGTGAGCTGTCATACTCAAACTTGCCCATGAAAGATTTCTATAGCACCATTCCCCGTCCTGATGAGGGTGCTATGGACTAGTCTAGGGTCCTACTGGATTCGCCTTAACAAGTCCATCGATGCTGCTGACGAGTGCCTCCGGAGGTGGGGTAGGTCTGTAGAGGACCCCAGTGCTGAAGTGGTCATGATGTTCATTAATCACTGTCCCGACCCCTGCCTCGCCATGTCATTCCAGCTGAAGGCACCTGAGCGGTGGGCCGCAGCTGAGGTTCAGGAGCATCTGGACAGTCAGATGAGGGGTGTGAGGAAGATATCTGCCCAGATTTGACACACAGTGGGTTGTCAGCTTACAGTCAGAGCCCTGTGAATTCCTTTCACCTTTTCAACTGTGGTATGTCTCAGGCTGCCTCAGTGGCATGCCATCAAAAGCCCTGTCCTACCTTTTGCAAGCAAATCTCTCAGTCGCAGTCCAGCACTGTCTGGTCAGACAACAATCCTCTCACATACATCTTGACCAAGCCAAAGCTTGACGCCTGTAAGCAGCGCTGGGTCTCTAAACTGGCTCTGTATTCCTTTGAGATCAAACACATTCCTGGCAGGTTGAATGTGGTGGTGGATGCTCTCAGTAGGGACCCATTTGTGAGGCCTTTGAGGGACCGGCTACTGTGCGAACCCTACTCTGAGCTGCTGGACCAGGTCTGTGATGTCAATGATGAATGTGTTCAGGACATCTTCTGCCTCACCTGTCAGCCACAGTCACTGAGAGGTCCCTCTCCTTCTCCTGCCATTGATGGTTCCCTGTCCGAAGTTGATCTCTCCTCTTTAGACGCTGCTCCACCTTGGAACCTCCTGGTCAGGACATCAAGGGTTGCTCACTATGTTGACAGGAAACGCAGGCCCTCCAGACGTGAACGCTGCAATGAGAGTCAGCCAACTCTGAGAATCCTTAAGCAATGTCAGCAATGTCAAACTCAAGGCCCGCGGGCCAAATCAGGCCTGCGGAATGTTTATATCTGGCCCGTGAGATGGTTTTGATTTTCTATTAATACTGGCCCTTTCTGATACTGGCGCATTGTCGGCATTATACTACAAATCCCAAAATGCATTGCAACATACGTAGCGCATCGTTTAACACCTGGCCCTATTCATGCTAAAGCCATTGACTGTGGAAAACGTATATAAACAATCACTGGCTAAAGTGTATTAATATAGCTAATTAGCAGCTAAGCCACTATCTGTTCCAAAGCAAACTAGCTTCCAAGACGAAAACCAAAATGTCAAAACGAAAAGTGGACAGTGAAAACAGAGGTTTTCAAGACAGGTGGGAGGTAGAATACCTGTTCACTCTCAACAAAGATAAACCTGTATGTCTAATTTGTGGAGCAGATGTGGCCGTGATGAAAGAATAAAACATTATGAGACGAAACACCATGACAAATATGGAAAACTGGATAGACAACAGAGGCAGCAGAAGATAGATGAGCTAAAGAAGTCCCTTCTGTCACAGCAGACCATGTTCACTAAAGCAAGGTCACAGAATGAGGCTGCAGTGAAAGCCAGTTTTATTGTGGCAGAAGAAATTGTGAAATCGAGCCGCTCATTTGCAGAAGGAGACTTTCTGAAGAAATGCATGCTTAATGTTAGCGAAGTAGTGTTTCCCAGATAAAAGACAAGCATTTGCTAATGTTAGCCTCAGCAGAAATACAGTTGCCGACCGAGTGGATGAGCTTGCCACCGATCTAAAGGAGCAGCTACTGGAAAAGGCGAAAAACTTTGTAGCATATTCGCTTTCTGTGGATGAAAGCACTGATACTACAGATACTGCTCAACTGTCCTTTTTCATTCGTGGAGTGGATTCCAACTTATCCGTCATAGAGGAGTTTCTGGGACTTAAATCAATGCATGACACGACTACTGGAAAGGACATCAAGAAGTGGAGAGCTGTGTTAATGAAATGAAGTTGCCCTGGGACAAACTAACGGGACTGACGGATGGAGCGCCTGCTATGTGTGGTGAAAGAATGGATTGGTCGGAAAGATGAGACAAAAAATGCGGGAGGAGAACTGCCCAGGTGAACTGACAGCCTATCACTGTGTTATACACCAGGAGGCACTTTGTGGTAAAGTACTGAGCATGGAACATGTAATGAGCACTGTAACGAAGACAGTTAACTTTA
>OMKP01033073.1:0-14287 GCA_900302375.1 Bathygadus melanobranchus
ATTGTGTATATATATATATATATATATATATATATATATATACACAATACGCACGCATGCACGCACACACACACACAAACACACACACACACACACAGACGGTAACACGGTTGTTACGGACTAGACCAGCATGCTTAGGTCTTCTTCAGTGAATTAGTGCTTGATTTCTAGCAACAGCCAGAGATTACATCTCCACTGAGGCGGCAAGCGTTTCCACTGCCGGAATCAATATTGCCAAGCTCAAAAAGTCTTCCTGACATCTTAATCCAATGCAGTTCAAAAATACCGAAAACAAAGCCAGCTCCGTACCTCCAGAGGGCTTTTTAGTAGAGCAAGCAACAGATGTCATACAGGCCAACATGTAATTGAAACTTGGGGGAATAGAGTGGCAGCATGGAGCGGCCTTTTTGCAAATGGAAGGTGTATAAAAAGCTGGCTTGTTTTTGCCGATGTCAACGCAACTGGTGACACTGATTTAACTTCACCTCGGGGCATAAACAACCAGCCTGCAGGAGAGACCTACTGAATAAAAGACCCAGCAGGACTAATAAGGACCACAGACATAATCTGAATAACAGCCTACTGACCGACACACACGTAGTAAATTGCAGTACGAAGAGAGTGTGAGATTTCCCTCTTCACAGATTACATTAAAGGGGGATGGGGGAGCTGGTCTTGTTAAACAGCACCCAGAAATGACAACGCACACAAAAAAAGAACACACAATTTGCTTCATTGCTCCTTTTAGGGTTACGTTTAATGGCACCCTGGGCCCATTTTACACAGTAAACTAAAACGGAAAAAGAAGACAATTGAAGTTAAAAAAGGTTTTTGTTACTGGAGATCCTCCCAGTGTGCATGGGCTGAGTGTTAAATGTCAGTGAGTGCCGTATTTAAAACAATGAACTATTTTAAAACAAAGGGCTCACAAATAGCTGCAAATGAGCCCATTACAAACTCTTAGGTTACCGCAGTTTAAGTGGAATAAAGTGCAAACCCATAATCCCAGATGATGAGAGCCAGGAAGATAAGGGCTTTCTGTTTGCAGGCCTCAGAGTGTAACATTATTCATTCAGTCTAGCACTTCTGGATGAAAAATGGCTTCCATTGCGATAGTGAATTACAATAATAATAGTATCCCAGTAAAATAATCAAATTGCTCTTGAAATGAAAAAGATGAACAAGAAATATATAACAAACAATGTAAAGCTATTATATAAGCAATCCACCTGATACAATCGTTTGTGTTCAATATTTTGTCATTTAGCAGACAGACTTATCGAAAGCACCTTGCAGTGAATTGTGTATCCCTCAACCTTCGACTGGAAGTCAAACACTCCAACCAATAGACTATCCTATTTAAATATGCAGTTGGAAACACTGCCACAGTGACGGGCACTAACAGACTTATAAATAACGTCCAAAGTCCCACCCAGTACTGGTGTCATTTGTAAACAGAGATACAGAACGGAGTTGATTCTCTCCTCTTCTCATCTCTCATAACCTTGCTAACCACAGCTTGAGGCTATTGCTACACAACAACTTAGCATAGCATGTGAACTTGTTGAATTCATGGAAGATGAGCTTATCGCACGTAGCAATAGCTGCTCGCTCGAACACAGCTGTGTGTGTGTGTGTGTGTGAATGACACAGCATGATGCGGTTGTCACGAGTGAAACATCAGTGCGGCTCATCTGCAGCGACAATTAGCATGCCATTCGTTAACAACAGGAGGGGTGAGGGGTCTGAGAGGATCCAGATCCAACCGGTTGAAACAATAGACCTCGAGGAAGAGTTTCTAGCATGATTGACTGTCCGCCCAATGAGTGGCAGGAGGACGAATACGTGTTTATCCTTGAAGAAGGCGCCCTCCAATGAGGTTTCATTTGGTTATAATCTTGTCAGTTAAGATTGTGTAAATATGGAGATCTCATTACGTTTGGTTGGAATCTTGTCAGTTAAGATCGTGTAAATACAGAGATCTTCTCGTTACGTTTGGTCGTAATCTTGCCAGTTAGGATTGTGTAAACCCGGAGATCTCATTACATTTGGTTGGAATCTTGTCAGTTAAGATCGTGTAAATACAGAGATCTTCTCATTACGTTTGGTCGTAATCTTGCCAGTTAGGATTGTGTAAATATGGAGATCTCATTACGTTTGGTTGGAATCTTGTCAGTTAAGATCGTGTAAATACAGAGATCTTCTCGTTACGTTTGGTCGTAATCTTGCCAGTTAGGATTGTGTAAACCCGGAGATCTCATTACATTTGGTTGTTTGCCCAGCTGCAGGGATTACACTCTTAAACTGCAGATCTCACCCCACATCTGCAATCAAATTTAGTCAACCAACCATACTCAGCGAGCGCTTGCAAGCCAAGATAGGCCCCTTAGTCTCACACGCACGATGACACTTGGCGACCAATCGTATCATTGCACCTCGGGTTAAAAGAAAAAAGTATGACATCCCAGTAAAGTTATTATTATATTCCTGGCCACCATGTTGCTGATGCAACCCAGAGAAACAGCGTTCACGCCAGCCAGATGTCAATTATCCCAAAGTCTGCAAGCTTAATGGAGGTATGGCTGTATTACCGTGGTGATGTCACTGATTAGACTAGAGACAGATCTCTGGATGCATCACAACCAGGTCTCCCCTGGCTTTCCCTATCTGTAGGTTAACTTGCCTTTACCCAAAGGGGAAAAGGTAAGGGAACTTGTTCAGCGGACTCTGCAAACACATACATTTGTAGCGTGAAGTCAGGAGGACACTTAAAGTAAAACTTTGATTTTTATATCCCCATCATTTGGGGTCTAAGTGAATAATGCGGACAACACGTTTTGGAGTTTGTCCGGTATTAAGTGATGAAGGGTCTGCATTGTAACCCTTTGGGGCAACACTGCCGTCAATGTACGTTCGCTAGTTTTTTCCACTGGCTCAGATTGTTATATGTGTTTGACAACATTATGGAAAGGGTCCCTACAGAGAAATACAACTTTGGTCTTGGTTCGACACAATAACAAACAGACCACATCAAGCGAAAGGTATGGAAAAAAGTTGTATTTCTCTGTAGGGATCCTTTCTGTAATGTTGTCAGACACATATAACAATCTGAGCCTGTTAGTGGCAAAAACAAGCACTTTAGCGGACGCATATTGACAGCAGTGTTGCCCCAAAGGGTTAAAATGTAGACGTTTTGCTGCTGTGTTCTCACTCAATACTGGACCAACTTACAAAACTGTTGTCCGTGTTATTGATGGGTGAATTGGGTCCAGGTTGACAAATCCTGAAGTTTTCAGTTTTCAGAGACACATTTTAAGAATCAGATCAGAACATGTTAATTTGATGTGATAAAGAATATGCATACAATATACAAACATACAAAATAGGCCTTCAACTGTTCAGGGTCTTCAATAAACGTAAGTTTATGAATATTGTATAAAAATAAACAGGAAAACAATATTGGCCAAAAGAATATATTACATATATACAAAGTTGATGCAATCTACAAGATGGGCTGTGGCAGGTCGGCGAGGTTAGAGAACACGCAAAGGGAAAACATATATTCATGTTTAATGAAGAATTCAAGAAGAACAGAAGTCAGATGTCCAACAAGTGTTTTGTCGGTGCTTCCCCTTCAAGACACACTTCAATGCTATACAAAAAAAGTTATAGTGTGGCTTTCGAGACTATACTTTTTCTAGGATTTGACTTGTCGGTTTGCCAATCCCTGAGAGCCAAGTCTCCCTGTGCCAGAAAAGAAACAAGGAGTGAAATATGAAGGAATAAATATTCACAACAAATCTATCTAAGCCAATAATAAACACTTTATTTTAGGTATAGAATTCCAAAGCATACCGAGCGTGACAAACAAGAACTAGAATCATATTGTTTTAATGAAGCAAAGCACACCGAGTATGAAGGTAGCATGGCTGTATTTTGCGTGGTCTCTTTATATAGGACATATAGGACATCCTTTAGCATCTGTCCCGGCACTGCTGTGTGCTTGGCTTCACCTTCACCACTAGCATGATGCTCGGCTCATAACCCCACAAGTCAGTGACATCACAAACGTTGATTGGCTGAGGTGGTTGGAGAACAGGAAGGCCAACAAAAAAATAAAAGTCCTGTTGTCAAGGTCTATATGGTTTATATGAATCAACATACTCTTCTGAAATGAAATGTTTGTTTGACAGTTGACATCATCTGTGATTGTGTGAAAAACCAACAGTGACAACAACAGCGCTTTTCTGAAAAGTTCAGCGATTTTCTACCTGAAGCTCCCGGAGGGGCTGCACAAATGAGGTGAACCGTTCTGGAAAAACACTTGAAAAAAGGCGCTATGGGGACACAGGCCCTAATAGCCCCTACACACTACATGACTTTCAAAGTCGTAAGATTGCTGTACTGCACACACTGTACTCTTGTAATTGGGTGTCTTGAAGTTGCTGTGGCTTTCACACTACATGACTGATGGGCGACAGGGGCACATATTACATGATGTCGGAGGAGTCTCCGACGAGTTTGTCTCGTCTCCAAATTAAGTTTGAAGTCACGAAAACACGCGAGAATGGACGCTTCCAAAATGGATGTCCACAAGAAGCTAGCGGTCCGAGTTGTTTGTGGCAAAAAAAAACAAGGAGGAAAAGGAATAAAATATGGAGGCGAGAATGTTTGGAGAGACGCATGCAGCGAGGATCGTCTGTTCTACAATTGTATAGTGTGAATTCAGCATAAGTTAGCAACATGCTAACACCCTTAAAGATGGTAGAGGGTAATTTCTTGGCATTTAGAAAAATTAAATTACTGTCTTTTCCCTCTTGGTTGGACCCGAAAAGAGATATAGAGAAGATAATTGAGATAGTTATAATAGTTGTATTGGGTCTAATTAGTAGTATTTGAATTTTTATTAGTACAAGAAGTATTAGCAGTAGTGGCAGTAGATCGTGAGATAAATTGTATAAAACGTGGAAGGACTTTTTATTCATGTTCACTCAGACAACATTAACGCCCACACCCTGAATGCCTGCACTGAGCTGAGATCTCCTTCCCCCACGCAACCCTCACCCGCTCACCCACTCCCCATCCCCCTTTCACACCCTCACTATTGGCAAGGGTAAGAACACATATGGGAGTAGGATGATTGGCTTTAAAACAACAAACAGTTTGTGATTAAATTCCCTGGCAGGCTGGGCCAAGCTAACGCACTTCTGTCTGTGTTCATATTGTTTGAATAAATAACAATAATAATAATAATAATAATAATCCTGATAATTTCACAGTCACCACAGTAGGCCACAGTATGTGGGGGATGTTGGACAAGAAACAAAATAAACTGAAATTGAAAAAAATACATTCAATAATAAGCAAGATGTTTGGAGTGGATTATATGAGTATTATTGGAAGATACAAGAATAAAGTCTGGTAGTTGGCATTTTCTAATAGTTTGTGATTGAGGACACCGGAGAAAACTTTTAAAAATGTTGTTTGTTAAATCACCAAATGTTTGTTTGCTTTCATGTCTCCCTCAAAAAAAAAGTCAACATTACATACAAAATCTTTTGAAGGCTAGTGGGCACAGGTAGCCCCGTTCACAATAATTGCAGAAGTTTTGTGTTCGTAGGTTTTCCTGTGCTCAAATTAGAAAATTTCTATTCTGAAAGACGATGAGGACATGAAACAGATTTCCATATTCTATTTGTCACTTTTGTGTCTATTTTTTTTTTAACTTTAGTTATTGTTCGTATTTTGTGTTCGTAGGAAAACCTATGAACACAAACATTCTGCAAGTATTGTGAATAGGTCTGTGCCACTAGTAGGTCTCATCGTCTTTCAGAATATAACTGTATGTCTGAGACCTGGAGCTAAATTCCTGTTCTCCACCGACATGTGTAGGTGTGCTTGTGCATCTGTGTACGTGCGCATGTGTATGTGTGTAGGTTGTGTGTGTGTGTGTGTGTGTGTGTGTGCAGTGCGCAGAAAGAGAGTGCGGTGGGCAGAGAGGGAGAAAGAAAGATTACTCTTTTCCTTTGGTCATGATGTAATCAAGAGATGAGAAAAGAATAGTCTTATTGCTTTGTAGAATTAGATTGGCTGGCAGTCAGCCAGCGGCTCCCACCGTAGCAGACCTTGGATCGATCTCCCAGGACAATAGCCGAGATAGATGGATATATAAACATATTATGACCTGGGGAAGGAACTGTTTCACCTCTAGTCAGAAGCGAGAGCCAGCAGGCCTGGCCGCTCCACCCCCACCAACACACACCCACACCTGGGTGAAGGAGGGGGGCGGATATGAGTGAGAGAAAGAGAGAGAGACGGAGACAGAGAGCATGTGGATGAAAGTGTGTGTGTGTGTATAAAAGACCAAGTGCATGCACGGTGCATACCGGTGTGCATGTGAGAAGTATAATTTCAAATACAAAACTGCGCATGTATCTGCACATTTAGTACAAGAGGATCCACGCCACTAGAAGACACATACAATATGATGATAAGGCCTGTCACTGTCCTTGACACCTCCGCCCAGAGCTGGGGACTTGAGACTCGGACTTGAGTCACGACAACGGGGACCGCTGAGACCCGAGACCAGACTTGGACTCGCCTGCTCCGAGACTCGAGTTTCTGGAGAAAACATTTGGTGAGATTCTAAAGGCTATGATAAATAATCTTTCAAGGCGGATGGATTGAACGAAGGCAAATCCACGGTTCTATGAATTCCAGATGAAGGAATTAAAAGGAACCCTCGCTGTCAATCTCATATTTAAATAAATTGTCACATTTTTGGACTAACATTCGTTATCATATTCAAATTTGTGATGTTGATTTTGAACTGGAAACTTGTTTTACTGTAGGCCTATATCTCTTCAACAACAACCATGTGCTTTTCTGGTGTCTTTCTTGTTTGTGCTGCTGGTGATTAACTTCAGGCCCTGGCACTGAGGCAGGTTTGCTTCTGTATTACTGACATCTTCGGGATTCATTTGACCATCCTCTCCATGAATTAGAATTGATAGATTGTTTAACTAATTGAACAAACAATCTCTAATTAATTAATTGCCCAATAAATCATCTTATTAATCAACCAAAATTGTTTTATTTGAAATCTGCGACGATTGCAAATAAATCACGTTTATTTATCATTGTCCACTTTTACTATTAAGACTTGAGACTTGGCTTGGACACGTGGAGGACAGCCACTATAGTATTAAGATAGAAACCAAGGAAAAACCTCAGAGTCGGACGTTTTAACACTTCATCCTCACGCAACTTTGTTTGTGAACCAACGAATAATACATTTCAATGTGACAGCAACATACAACATGTTGGATACAACAGATACAAGGCTATTGCCAGCTCCTAGTGGCCGTAGCGAAAAATGCATGTGGGGATTCTTTAAGAACAATAAAGCAATATTCCATCATTCATCGGGCATATTATTCGGGATATGAAAATACACCTGCTGCTATTCTGATCATTCATTTTCGTGTAAACGAAGCCTCTGTTGTACACATTCTTTATTGTGAACCCTCAGCCTTCAAACTGCGCCTGTGTACTCAAATGATTGTGTGAATGTTTTAGAATTGTAGTCATCAAGGTTCCCACTCCATTCACTACAGGTCACTGTAACCTTCATCTGGCTGTAAATGAGCTGACAGAAGTTGAACACATAACTAACAACGATTGTAAATAGAGGGGATCTGTACGACCACTTCATTTAGGACACTTGTGCAGGGGTTAGGGTTGCTAGGCAACATGTTGTGTTTGGCGTGACCAGGGCAGTTCACGCATCGTGGCAAAAGAAATGCTAAAAAAAATGCTAAACGCATGTGAATGTATTCAAACAAAGTCAACGATAGTTAGGGTACAACATGTACAACATCTGTCACAAGCCTGCTATCGTGCGATTTAAGGGAGGAGAAGATGGGAGCGAGGGAGGTTTGACATCACTAGAGAGAGGATAGGACAGGAAGTGAGGAGGCAGATTGTTAATCCCCTCGTCTCCAAACTCTTTCCTCTCATTTCTAAACGGTACAGTCTTGCATGTGATTTCAACCACACGCCCATTCATTAATCTGAGAGATGAAAAAGTACTTTCCCTTTGTTTCCCCTATTGGAAATGACTGTGGGCTTGAAGCACTGTAATCGCATTTAAACAACTCAGTGTGTGTTCATTCTGGCCTGCAGTGAACCTCGAGTGACAGAGGAAGGCGAACGACAAGGTCGGGTCTAAGTGACAGGCCTCTTTCTTAAACAATGTCTCGAAACCTTGACGCTTGTCAAAATAAAAGTGCTTAGACAGCAGTTTGAACTGTCAAAATGTTCCCTGGGGTGTAGTGACGCAGAGCTACCTGTTAGTCACTGTCTGTCGAGAAATCGGCAGCAGAAAGCCATTAAAAAAATCCCCCTTCCTTACGGCTAACAATGGCTGTCCTGGTCAATAACGCCTCCGACATGCTCAACCTGACCCTTAAGCGCACCAAACCAATATCTAAACCGCCTCATCGCTGCCAGGTGTCAACACTGAGGGGCTATTACAGTGGGACCGCTGGCCAATCCCAGCGTGCTTTCGGACAGCCAATTGTAGAACACAGGATGGCAGTATATCCAGTTCATCCACTCTCTGACATGGCAACCAGACAACCCAGAGTGTTTCTACCAAACACTGGGAGACCCCAACCTCCTCTACCCCGAAATGGCAACCAGAGAACCTAGAGGGTGTCTACCTAGCACTGGGAGAGCCCATCCTCCTCTATCTCCCTCATCCACTGGGACCAGGATCACCTTGCAGGGGTCACTAGGTGGTGACACTCCCAGCGCTGAAAAATGTTACCCTAGCTATAAAGAGGTCACATACAACACAACACACACGCACACACACACATGCACAGATAGCGATATAAAATATTATCGGTTGTGTTCATTGAGCTTATTTGGGTCTTCTAGCGTTACAGCTTCGCCTCCTCAGCACATCTGTGCTGAGGAGGTGGAGAGTGGTGGGGTGGGGTTTGATGACTGGTAATAAACTACATCTGCTAAATACAGGTGCCCCATTCATCCCAGGCCTCCCTGAAGACAGCACAGTGCATCACGCCATGCTTACCTCAAGGCTTTCTGAACTAGACAGCTTTGCCTATTTAGCATACTTTTTAAAGGTCACGTTCTAATTCCCGGGGTACTAGTTATGAAGCCCACTGCTGTATCGTTGACCTCAATAGTATGGCTGGCCTCAGTGGGAACGCAACGCACCCAAAAATTGCTGGATTGTAATGAGTTTTTTATATTACAGCGTAAGTGAGGATGCTACCAGTGTATGCTAACACGGAACCGCTGTTTATTCGTCAGTTGGAGTGAGACTTCATGAGACAACTTTGAGATAAACTGCCGATAATAATCGGCAGTTGGCAATAAATACTTTGTTTTCCATACTTAACACAATGGCCATGCTACGAGCATCTCCTTGCAGCGTTACAGCAATGAAGCCAAGATGACATGCTAATGTATGCTACTGGCCTTATTCGCCTCAAGAGATATTAGCGGCATGTTAGTGAGGACAATGGCTATATATACAGTCCTAAATAATGCCGGCGATGAACGTTACCGACCATGACTGACAGCTATAAAACCTTAAAATCCTTCTCTCAGCGTATTCACACACGGGAGAAAATTAAGTACATAGAGAAATATGAGCAGAGCGTGTGAAACTAAGGGGCTTGCATCACAGGTACACGGCAGCTTGGGCTAGTGGACTAGTGGACTGTCTAAGCCAGTGATTAGTCTGTTAATCTGGTGTAAGCAAGAACACAAAACTTGCTGATCCTGACCTCACACACACGCAAAAAAACAAAGCAGCCCTGCTGCTTGTGATGCATTTATGCTCCTCTAAGAAGCTCTCTGGAGAGGTGGTGGAGCAGGAGCGGGGAAAGGAGTGGTGACCACTACAGGAAGGGCAACAAACATTAGCAAGCAAACGTATCCACTTGAAGGTTGTTATCAGCACCATCAGCTCCCCTTTGGCCAACGGACCTTGATAAAACCTGGATCTGATGCACCAGGCGAAGGAGCTGCTTATGAGGCACACATTAAAATAATAAATAAATGGAAATGGCAAGCAGGGTAGTTAAAAGTGTGCAGGGGCCAGTGTGAAGCCAGACGAGGGAAGCGTGTCGGGTTTAAGAGTTGAAGGATTGTTGTATAACGACGTCTTGGCACAGCGAAGTGCGTACCCTAACGGCATACTAATTAATTCAATGAAAGCACCTTGTGCGGCTGTATGTGTTTCCCTTTTCGACATCCTCATCGTTCTGCTTTCTTCTGGTTGATTATGGTGATCTTCTGTACATGACAGCATCCGCCCCATGTTTACTGAACCGAGGTGTCCTCCATTATCATGCCCTGCTTTCCACCAGCAGCTGTATGTTGTCACGTGTACGCCTGGGTCTGTGGAAACAACAACCCGCCACCCCCACTCGGATGACAGCGATACACACCCAGCATCTCAGTCAAGGAGATTTTCCTCAAATTACCATTTCCAAAAGTCTTCTCTTTCGACGCATTCTTGTTTTTTTAGCTCATTTTGGATATCCAGCAGGATTTATTTTCGGAGATGGCCGGGTTTCCGCTCGGTGTCAGGTGCGTCTGATGATTATTAATGTCCTCTGTGTTTTTGGACGTGGGCTTGCAAAACCACCAGTGCTTCCGGTTAAATGTACCCACATAGCCAAAGGCAGCCCTCCAGAACCAGAATATCTGCCATGGTATTAGTGGTGAATGAATCACACAGTGGAAATCGTACATTGTTCCATGTACTAAATGTGCCTTGTGAACTATGCAGTGATGGGAATTGTCGTGTCTATGATGCATTATAAACATACGTATAACACTTTATAATAACAATAACACATAAAGCATGTTATAATGACTTAGAAGGTCAAATATCATAATACTTAATAATTGCCGGTCAATCACTAACATTGTAGTTAAATACTTTACAATTATTTTTTTGCAAGGATCGTACTGCATTCTAATTGTCATAGTTGTAAGACATTATAATCTATTACAATCGCTGTTATAATGGTAAAATTGATTATTTATATATCTCTTTTATCCAAAGCACTTTCCATTGCCTCACATTCACCCTTTCATACACCGACAGCGGTGTCAACCATGCAAGGTAACAACCAGCAGTTAGGGTTAGGTGTCTTGCTCAGGGACACCTCCACAATTAGCTAGGCGGAGCCGGGGATCGAACCAGCTAGTTGATAAAGTTACTCTACATGGCATTGGGTGCTTTAAATGATCGTAATTAAATTCCTGAGTATAGGCAGATAAATTACAAGTTTGGGTTTTTTTTCAGGCCGATACCGGTGGCCGTTTTTAATGTGTTTTAAATGTGTGATCAGTCGATCGTCAGACCGTTCACCTGAAATATAGGCTAGAATTGTCCAGTTCTTTCACAAATTCCTTTAAAACTAGGGCAGCCAGGTTTATAAACCCAGTGGTGCCCCACAGACAAGTCTGTTAGTGCCTAACAGACTTGATCTGGCAATGGACATGGGTGATGCCAATGTTATGCCCCTGACCATACAGCTGTACAGGCTGCTCAGGCATCAAACTCTCATTAGCCTCCACAGGAAGCGCAGAACATCAAGAACAGTCTTGTAGTTTCGATACAATGGAGCTGATGATGCTCTTGCCTTGGATGCGCCACCTGATTATGAATGAGTGCTTCTAACTAGAAAGTCATAGAAATGTTTTTAACATCCATCAAAATGGTTGTATGTCTTTGCCCTTTCCTTCCGATGTCAGACAGAGTAAGGCGCCTTTCACACCAGGGGTATAAAACAGTGCGTAGGATTCATACTAAAAGTGTACGTACGCACAAAAGCCAAAAATGTAATAATATGAAATAAATATTATACTTTTACTTTTGGTACTTTAAATGATGCTAATACTTTGTACTTTAACTTTTACAATGCAGGAGTTGTACTTGTAACACAGTATTTGTTTCAGTGTGGTGTTACTATTTTTACTTAAGTAAAATCTGAGTACGTCTTCCACCATGGTGAATCATGGCAACAAGCGAGAGGAAGACAAAGAGACAGGAAAGTAATATTAGACGAACTTAAACAAATAAGTGGTGTGAAATATGAACTACATTAAAAAATGGTAAACTGCTGCCTTTTTACAAATGCCATGAGGTGACTGGAGAATGCAGTGGCGTCTCCAGCATGCTCTATGCACCTGACAGCACAGTTACTGTTACTTGGTGATACATGCCCGGTATTAGAAGACATTATTAAAAATATATTAGCGCTCTGTTCTGTTCTTTACAGCCATGTGATGTAATCTTGGATTTCTACCAATGGTGATAATTTCATCGGTTACCGTACAGGGTGTTATGGCGATTCTCAGTTCTGCATGCACGCTGAGATGACTGAAGTTTATTTTTTTGTTTATTGTGTAAACTCTTAGATACCCACACTAATGGGAATATTTAAGGCACATGCATGATTCAGCAGGTTGTACCATATAGACTATATTGATACATTGATGAATATACTACAAAATTAGTTAAGTATGGAAATAAGAATTATCTTCACCAAACCTTAACCACAGCGTCCAATGACCACCGGCTTACAGTTAACTTAAACCAATTCCATGGTGTGCATGCACATCTCAACGTGCATGCAGAAGTGGATGTAACACTGGCCCTCTCCTCTGTCCAGCGGGGGAGTGGGATGACGAGACATCGCTGATGAAATATTGACTTTGATTTAAGATTTGAGTTGGCTAGGTTAGGCCTGTGTCTTTTCAAATTGAAAGGTGCTTATGGAATAGTTATGGCTCACGCAAGTACAAATAACACTGCTGGTTTGAATATTCATGATATACCTATAATCCACGTTTGACATGAAGTGAAATGAAATGTGTGAGAGGCGTCGTTGTACCGTCTGGCTTCATTCCACTACCTCACCATCTGCATCGCCAATTTCCCCCGGTCTCCAAAATGTGCGTACGCATGGTTCAGAGTATACATACAAGTGCGCACATTCTCCAGTTCTGTTCTCTAGTTTGTTTTTATAGGTCAGACATTTTGGATGGGAAGTGGCGTAACACAACAAGGAGGCATTGTGAGTTTCCCTCTGACTCTCTGTCCAATACTGTGACATGTGTTTACATTGTTTGGTTCACTTGACAAAGCCCAGCGTGAACACTACCCAAACCAAATTAAAATGTAACAAATTATCAACTTAGGTGTGAAAGCATCCTAAACGTGCTGGTGTGCTAATGGAATTAGACCAGCAGTGGTGGTATGATTGGATTTGATTCTACATGAGTCCTATTATATTTGATATATGTATTGTATTGGTAAAAGGTAATTGTCTCACCTTGGTTCCCATTAGTAAATTACTGCATATGGCTGTTAATATGGAGAGAGATTTGACTTATAATCATTATTACTAATAGGAGTCAACATGTGTCTTGTAAAAGTTAGCTTGTGTCTTCTAAATTGACACTTGAATGAATGTCCAATGACACAAGTTGACACTGATTAGTATTCATAATTATGAGACAAATCTCTCTCCATAGTTAATGGTTTATTTAAATGATAATGTTGGAAATAGACACAATACTTAGTGTTGCCATAGACTACGCTACCACAGAGATTAAAGTAGGAAAATGTGTATTTATTTCTCTATTAGAGACAAGAATTCTACTATTTTCAGGAGGCACAAACACAGTCAAAGCAAATGATGGTATTAAATATTTGTGCAGAGGTCTTGGAGAAAATAAAACCCAACTTGAAAGAGAAAGCAGGTTAAATTATTTCGCATTTTGAGAAGTAGTAAGTGGGCTGCACCCACCAGTGTTGGCTTGGTCTCGGTCCCCTGGAGATAAGGAGAGGGGACCGGGCCCCTTCGTCCTCCATTATGGTCTCCCACCTGCTCTAATACACCACGGTGTCCACTTCACATTGGGGGAGAAACAGAACTAACCACATCGGGCCAGGCTCACAACCGACGACAGAAGAAAGCACAGAATTACAAGGAGGCGTCAGCCGGGCCCAGCATGAAGGCTGTGTTTGATCTAGGGGGCTGGGGTGTACCGGGGTTTGTAGGTTCAAATGAAGGCCAGCCGGGGGTCCTACAATGATGGATTATTTCAGGTCCCTGAGCGGGGTTACCTTACGTTTACGCAAAGCACACCGCCGTGCGTGGAGGTGAGCTGGCGAGAAGGTCAGCCTCCTCTACAGACAGCCATGACTCTAGCTTCTCACAACTAATCC
>OMKP01033075.1:0-13258 GCA_900302375.1 Bathygadus melanobranchus
TCATTCTCTTCCAGCCCCAGAAAAACACACAGCAGTACTTCCAAGGTCTCATACAGAGTTACACAAAACAAATAAGCGCCCAGTGAAGAGGTCCTGCTTCATTCAACTTGAAATGCAATCCAGAATGTTTCTGCCTCGATGGTTGTGAACACCACAGGCACTCTAGAATGACTGAGTATGTTGTTTGTGTATGGAGGCTGTTGATCAATTGGATGACAAAACTAGCATTGCTTAATTGACAATCAATTAGAGAATCAGAGATCAGGATACTGGGGTTTAGTAGTTAGTTCTAGTCCAATGTTTGCTTACAGGCTCAGCCAAGAATTGGTAAAGGGAATTAGAAACCAATTATTTTTTATTATTTTGAATGTTGATGTATCATGTAGGCTCGTAAACATTTAATATTTTTGATTGTAAAGATTTGTTTAAGGACAATGACTTGAACTAATCAACATGACTTGTGTGTGTATTTATTCAGACAACAGCTATTTGACAACATAATCTAATCTAAAAGTGTTGAATTTGATTTGCCTATCATTTTAATTAAAAGATTTGCAGTGAAGTGTACGTTTTTTTTCAGGCAATTTTCTTCGCGTGTGCTTAATGCCTTGACCAACCACAAGGGGGAGCCAGAATTTTATATATATTTATACATTTTATATATAATATATTTTAGATATTATTTTATTATATTATATAGAAATAACTCTTTTGAGAGAGCTGGGTGAGACCCTCTACTTAGAGAGGCTTAGATTCAAAAATGCAGGAAGGAGAAAGGTGTTTGATAAGGCATGGGGACCGGTGTTGGATTACTTAAAGGGCCGGAGGGGGGATGAAGATGGTATATGAGTTCACAGTGTTATTCTTGTAACATTAATGGCTGAATGTATACTCTATGTTCTGCTTTTGCTTTTTTTTGGTGCTTTTTTCTATTGTTTTGGTCTTTTGGTCTCTTCCTTTTTTCCAGCAAGAATCTATCTTATTTAGTTATCCTTTTCATTTTTATGTATAAATCCGCCAAATGATAGCATGTTTGTTGTTCTATGCCGCTGTAAAATTGTCTTTGAAGAAAAAGAAAAATAAGATTGCTTGTGTGCATCAATATGGAATGTATCCAAGGTACCCTGCAATAAAAATATTTTTTTTAAAAAGAAAAGAAATCACTCTTTTAACCAGGACATGATAGACATGGAATTTCCTCACCGACAATGAAACATACAGTATGATCTAGTCTTTTTGGTCAATAGAATGTCATTACCCTCTTTTTAGTAGGGCTTGGCCTAATAACTAATACTAGTCTTCATGATCAATATGAATGTGTTATCCTTGATGATTATCCTCGTTTAGATTGTGTTTATTGTCTATCTTTTTGTGTAATTCATGGTGTTGTCCCCTATGTGGAAATGGAGGCGTCTGAGCACCGCTCTATAGATATTTCATTGACGCGAAACATTTAATTGTGCGAGAGATTGTTTTAACCGCGACGGACGTGGTTCGTGATATATAATAGGCTTATGTGTTTTTTGTGTGTTCTTGTGCGTTTTGCATATTTAAGTTGAATTCAAAGGTATGCCTATTCGGCATGACTCGAGCGTTGCATGGCTATTTGATTTATTCCTGCATTTTATGTTATTCAAGTATCATTTCCAAAGGATTTTACAGTGAAGCAGGTTTTACTTTCCATGTAGATAGGCCTACCGTTTAAAAATGCAGATGTTGTAGCCTAATGTCAGAACAGTGAAGACGTATATACAGTAGATAGACCTACGTGGTTTTCGAGCTCATCACTCAACACTCATAAAACACTAGAAACACAAAAAACCCTAAAATCGAATGTGGCTCTTTAGAAAGACGCTGTGCTATTTTTGCTATGTTCTCTATAAACTGGATCTAGTTTATAGAGGCGGAGGCCAATTAGGCTATGGCTTACATGTAGGCCTATCTTCTGTAGCGTACCACTAATTGATAACTGTGGATTATATGAACCCATATACAATGTGTTATTTACATATGTTCTGGTTATGGTCTGTTTTGCATGATATCTACAAGAAATTATCAAACTGTGTAAAGAAGCGTCAATGACTCCGCTGTTGGACCTACCGCGCTAGAAGGCCTGACTGACAGATCATGAAGGTTAAACGCAGGTACGCTGATATGACTTAATGACTGTATTTCAGTTCAAGGTTCAAAGTGAGTCGCGCAGTGAGGATAGGATACCCACGTTGCGAGGCAGAAAAGAGCATGCCACGGGGGGTATGTGACGATTCCACAGGGTAAATTGCCATTTTGTAATGGCTATTCAGCTTCCTGGCAGGGAGACGGAGAGGGTGGACCGTGAAACTAGGAACGAATCGCTAAATAGTGTTCTTTAGCGCGGCATATGGCGCCCTGGAAAGCTGGACGCTGACACCAACAAATTGACGATTTCATACCAATTTCAGAGATACATACCGCACACGTTGGCATAAAACGCGGTTTAAGCAGTCTGTTCGACGTTTAGCCTTTGCGAGTCGCTCAATGGATGACTTAATTCATAATTTAAAATGTAACGAAATGTGTAGCATGTTTTTCTTTAACTAAAGTAATGTTCCGGCAATAACATTTTCATCCGCGGCTGACGATTGCTAACAAACGTGTCATAGGCTAGATGATCAAACTACTACATAAATACCTAGGCCTAACATATACTGATAAAAACCAGAGTAAAACAAACTTTTGGTTTAGTTTTTGTCCTAAACGACCGAACTGCACCAACAGCAGCTCTGTACAGAGGGCCCATATCTGCTGCCCAAAATATGGAGCGAGGAAAATCGAGGGAACGCCTCCTGTCTTTTCACTTGTACTTTCCAATTTTCCACTTTTTTCCAGATAAAGGAAAACCCTGGGAAAGCTCTGGTGGGCAACTGGTCCTTTTTTTACACCTGATTTGTCTTTATTTTTTGTCTCTTGAAAGTAGGAGCTTTTGGTCTATATACGCATGGTCAATAGGCAATAGGCCACAAGAAATGCTTGAGACAATGTTTTTACTTGTAACTACAAGTACAAATAAAATACTTTTTATATTCCGAAATAAATCGTTTTTAGGAATCAATGTGGGGCTTTTATGTATAGCCTACGGCAACAGTCGACAGTCAGTCGGACGGAATTAATAATTAACAAAGGGGGTGGTGTAAGACAAATGAATTAAAGATGGAGTGAGTTAAAATACCTTAACATTAACTCGTTGTGAATAGTAAATCTTCATTTACTGTCGCCCATAGTATTCGTTGAGCATGCGCTGTGCCCCGCCGAATGGACACCTTTTCTTTGAGATGAGATTTGTTGGCACAGTTTGGAGAGTATCAGATCACAATGTATGATTTAATATTATAAAGACGACCATGTTGATCAACGGATAAAGCCCAGGTCCTACATGATAGGCCTACCTTGTGTTTGGCTCACTTTATTCTTTTAGACCTAAATTAATATACGAGCAGGCTGAATGTTTATGTGGCAGCTATGATTCTTCAGTTTTGCGTAAAAGGACAAGATTTTTGGCTAACGTTGATTCGTTGTTCTCATTTAAATTGAAGTACTCCAGAGTAAATGGCAGATGTTTTGCAATTCAAGGCGCATCAATGCCCATGCGCTTTAGTGTTTAACAATGGCGCTCGGCTTTTGTTAGGCACTTGTGTCTTTCAGTGGAACACTCGACAAAGGCTTCATCCTTCAGCGAGTTATAAAGTTACTTTCCAGTCAGTTCATTCCGGCGCTTGAGAAAACCCTAAGCGATGTTAATGTGCACCTCTGGTCCTTTCAGGCGCTAACCCCGGCACACATAGGCAAACAGAAGCCATTGTGTGTCCAAACTAAAGTAAGAAGTCTTAAATAACCTGAGGACTAGTCTATAGAAATTCATGATGCAATTTCTATTTGATGTTTGATCAGAGCTTCGTCCACAGGTCCGTCGCGTGGCATTTTAACAAACCACGACCATAATTCCTACAAAAAAATACCCTACTGCACCTGCCAGTGTACCTGTTGCTATTACACGGTGCCTGCAATACACGTTTTGGTCATACCAGTGTTGCTATAGGGTCCACGTGAATAGAAGGCGGTGCCTCGATTTTCTACGCTTAACGCTGCATCAGACTATACGGGCTGTATTTGCTATGTTCTGTATATAACGTCTTGTTCCTCTACTGTCGTGAAGCATGTGGAAGTATTATTCAAGGATAGATCAGGTGGAAGCCCATGATATTAACCACTACTTTAACCAGTTAGGTAGGCTAATGTATCCATTGCCTTGCTAATGACTCATTTCTCCTGGCAGGAAAAAAAAAAAGTTTATTGCGGGTAATTGCATAATTGCTTCACTAATTGTTGTTAACAAGTGGCCCAATACTCCAATTATAACAGTAGCTGTGCCGGGACCCCGCCGGCAGGCATGCATGACAAAGGCCCACTATGGTTAATGAATGACCCGGGGCTGAAAAGTGAAAGTGGAAGGAGAGCCCTGGAGCCTTTTATAAACATACACTTAACTTGTCATTTAATAGCATTTCCATTATCATGTCCAATTGGGACACACGTTCCTCGTTGAGCTATTCTTATGGATAGATGATCGCTGCGGACTTTTGAAAATGGTCTTTGGTGGAAACATTTTTAAAGCCTCGCAAACATCATTTTTGTGCCTTGCCAGATTAACCGCCTTATTCTGATGAATCCCAAAGGAATTGTCTATTTACATACTCTATTTACAGACGCGCACATTTGGTTGTACTTCCCTCAAGGTCCTAACCAACACTAATTGCAGATACGCCGCATAATCGACGGTGAAATCCGTCCTCCACGGCCTAAAAACGAAACAAGCGTGTTCTGGTGCTACAATTTCATGCTGAACACCAGCCCGCCACGTTCTCGTGTTAAAGGCAAGCGTGAACACTCCGATAATGCAACTTGAAGCGAGGACAAAGGAATGCAATACACTACACTGTGCTCGAATTACATACTCATTTAACGCTACAGCAGAAATAGCTCTAGAGGCTTGTAGGCATTTCGGTGGATTATATTTTATTTAATGAACGTGTGTTAGACAACAAGTGCATAGTGCGAGCTGGGCCATTGTTAGAGAAGCTCGAAGCATTTATTCAAAACTCTGAGCCTTGTTGTCGTCGGTCCACCGTTATCATTTCAAACTATATTAATGTGTGAAAGAATTGTATGTGAACATAAATTATAGGCCTAAACATAAATAACTGTGGCTTCTGAGTTATTGGGTTTTTTTTGAGAGCCACACTTAAGTAGTTAAAGGGATGACAGAAGAAAGGGAAGATCAATGGCTTATAGCTATAAACTGTCGCTTTTTAACCGGGCGCTTTGCCCAGGACTGAATACACAGAGTCAGGCCCCTTCCTTTCTTATCCGGCCGCGCAATTGTCATCTCAATATCCATTGTGTGAGGAATCAACCTCGGGAAGACGTGGGTATCTTTGAAATGTGTGTGCTGCCAACTTGTCGCGTGTCTTAGAAGGTTTTTGTAGTAGTAGAAAGTTGGGTTTTTTTTACAAACTCACCAAATAACTCAAATGTAGTCCGATATTTATTTGTCACAGAGATCCATCTACCGTTTGATTCACGTTCATCGAAGAGCCATACCTCGACGTCAATAGTCAATATTGTGAACCGTTGGTTCTCGACTTGGACGCCGCTTCTCACGGAGCATCGCCCGAGCTTTCTTCACACAAAGGTGCACAATGCGCGGCGTCAGCTATGCGTGCCCTGCACATTGTTTCTGCTGGTATGACTTTCCCAAGGCCCCGTCCTTTTTAAAGAGCCAGTGTGGAGAATCGTGAGGCGAGGAACCGAGGACAGAGGGCGGCCCTGCGATTCTCCTCGGTGCCTCACCGAGACTGGAGGAGTAGCCTATAGAGACAAAACGAATTGACAATGGCCGAAGGCTATACAAATTGCAGACATTTTCTGGCCTTTTTGTTTATGTTTAGTTTTGTAGCCAATGGCACATTGTTTTATCCGTATGCTGTGCTGGGGACATAGTTCTTCCTACGAGGCGACCAGAAAATCTGAATTTTCTGGACACATGCAGGACATTTACACGGTTCTGCCTTCTACTTCTTGGCGTGAAACGCAGAAATAAAAGAATGAATAAAACGTGTTAGCAGAGTCCGACTGACCGCTCATGAAAGCATTGCCATACGATTAACCGTGATATGTATAGGCCTATATGATTTTTATGCCTCTCCCCAAAGGTACCCCAGACGTTGATGTTTCTCCTAAACTCGTCCCTGTTGTCAGTTTTCAGTCAATTGCACATACTCTGCTACATGTCGACGGTAGAGAGTTAACGAATTAGGCCTACTGGTTAGGTATGGCATAGCACAATGTAATCTAAATACAGCGGCAATTCCGGTTTACTATACCCTACATTTTTGACCGAGAACGTTTATACGATTGCACATTTCCAATCGCTATGGTTATCACCAATGGATCCTATACATATAATGTATAGGGCCTAAATAAGTTCGAGTTGCATAGTTGAAATTAGTTGTTTTGAGTTGGGGCTTGTATCATCAGCCTATTGGGGCTTGGCTGACAAATGACGCAGTGACGAAGCGTTGCTCACTTCAGCGCAAGGAGCAGGCCGTTGCATTGAGATGTTAAGTGGGCGCCCGGCGACGCTATATAAACCGACCTGACAGGCCCCCTTCCTTCATTCGTGGCCAGAGAAGGACTGAGATTAACTTCAAGGACTCCAGAGAAGGACTAACTAACACAGAGAATGGTGGGAGCATCAGACTGCGCAGTGAAATCTACCACCAGGGTTGGAAAGGTGTGTACACTGCAGACCACACCGTGTATGATTTAGTTAGTTTGTTTGTCTGTTTGTTTATTTATGTACTTATCAATGTATTTATTTACTTTTCAGGTATCCAAGCCGGTCATGGAGAAGAAACGAAGGGCACGGATAAACAAGTGCTTGGACCAGTTGAAGACACTGCTGGAGAGCTACTACACGAGCAATGTAAGTATGCAATCCACATTCAACAGATTGGTTATTTTTTCAACTGAATAACTTGGTCTACATGATTAATAACTTATCTAGGTCTACATGATTAATAAATGATTAGGTCTACATGATTAATAACTTAACTAGGTCTACATGATTAATAATGCGACGCTTTTTCTCATTTCAGATTCGGAAGCGAAAGCTGGAGAAAGCCGACATCTTGGAATTAACCGTGAAACATCTAAGAAGTCTTCAGAAGATTCAAAGTTGTAAGTATCCCTACACAACCCAAGTAGATGAAGTAAATACATTTTAGAAGTAGCACGTGTTTAACCCAATCCAAATATTAAAAATGTTTACTTCCCTCAACAGTCTGCTGGCGTCTCATTTTCTAACCTGACGATCTATTTGCTTCTTTTCTTCAGGTACCTCCAAGGCCTCTGGGTTCTCTGACTACCAGGCGGGCTTCAACAGTTGCCTGGCCAACGTCGACCAATACCTGTCGATGGTAGACAACGTCAACGGGAGCGACAGCGTGGCGTTATCACGACTCGTATCGACGAAGTTGTACTGCGCTAAAGGACAGCTGGAAGCTTCCAGCACCCTGGACAGCGACGCGGGAAAGGCTGAGGCGCGAGACGGCGCCAAGCAACGTCTGCTTCCCGCGCTAACTGCAACAGACTCGGCGAACATGGCGGACGTTGGACGTTTCAGAGCAACAAAACCCCACAACATAAGCACAAGTCTCAGCTACAATGCTCTGCCGATTGAAGTCAAAGCGGAAGGACAGTCTTTCGTCCTAAAACAAGTCATTGGAGTCATTCCGAGCAAAACGCAAGCCAATAAAGTTTTAAGTGTTTGTCACAACAGTCCCAGGAGCGGAGAAGCCAGTATTCAGCAAAGCATGTGGCGGCCTTGGTAGATTTTATTGGACTATTGGACTATTGACCGTGATCAAATGTATACTTTTGTATTTGTGTATTGTAAAGCGAACTGTAAAATTATATGCATGTCAAATAAATCTCTATTTTGAATAAAAAAAGTGAAAATAAAATAAGAACATTTTATCGTTACCTATCATGTTGACCTGCAAAATGATACTAGCCTAAGTTATTGTTAATCAGGCATTCAGGCAGCACACAAGATGCTATGGATTACCGTTATTAGCTTGTGTGGGCTAATGATAGGATAATGATAATTTGCGAATGGAGGAAAAAGTTAATTTTGGTTAACAAAACTGAGTTTGATTAAATACAAATGGCTATATTCCATTGCAGCCTATTTATTAATAGGCATGCATTTAAACTAAATTAAGTAGGCCTATATAATAAGCCTATAGGTGGATCATTATTTCACTTGGCCTATTCGTCTCACAAATCACACTTTAGATTAACATAATTTGGCTATAGCAACTTCTGGATCCGAGATAATAACTTCATAATAATTATAGTTGGTCTTTGTTTAACTTGATACAGGCCTATAAATAGCCTAGGGTATTTTTTTTTTTATATCCCATTTTAGCCTTTCTGGAGACATTTAGGCGAGGAGGTTGAGGACATCACGCACTGACAACGTTCACTGTGACGTTTCTTCCATTCTTCTCCGGTTTTACGCTTAAGTACCGAGACAGTAGCGCTCAAATTAGCTGTTTGTAGCAATTTTCTGGTACTAATCACATGCATGTTATTCACATTCACATACATGCTATTTGTTCCACCTTCAAATTAGCCTCTAGGTAGGCTACTGACGGACTGAGCGAATAATAGCCTAAGTAGCCTATAGGCCTAATAAGAAAATGAATAGCCTACGTGATTAAATGAATACAAAAATAATCAAATAAATAAATAACGATAGCTAGATAGATGGATAGATAGATAATAGGCCTTAATAAAACACTAAAAGTTAAAAAAGTTACAGCTACCTCCTTGCTTTGGAAGGCCGACCGTGTTTTTTGGACACCGGCGGTGTCATAAAGTGTCTCCATTCTTAGGGCCCTGCAGGGCCGGAGAGGATGGCACCTCGCAGCGAGGAGAATCGCTGCAACGCCCACCGCTCTTTCAAATGCTATCTACGACTGGTTGCGCGCCAGGGAGACTGAAAAGGCAACTCGCAGAATAAGAGGTGCCTCTCTCTAGCAAGGCGGAGAGACAAACACAAAACAAAAACGGCAGACCGTGCCCGGTTCAAGGTTGTGTGTGAAAAATAAGGCCGCGGCAGTCTTATTTCATTGTTTGTTTCTCCCTCTATCTTTTACGCCAGTTCGGCCCATAAAGCATCAAGCCCTTAAATCTCATTTGAACCGTCTGCACACAAAGTCAAATCTTCTCTTTGAAGAGCGAAAAATGGCGCCTCGCCACGAGAAAAGCAGGCTACTCCCGAGTTTGTTTTAGTCGACAAAAGACTGGCCACGTGACTTCCACATTGAATGCACTTCAGTCTTTTTTTAAGAATTTCTATGAACTCGTCTGCGCATTGTTTAAGTAGACTACTTTGGTTTGCACTAGAATGGCGACGCATAGAGCCGCAGAACCGAGCGGACGACGTCACGTGAATATGTCATTTGCATGAGAGTGGAGCCAGTCGAGCGCTGCTAAGAGAGCAGACGTGGATGAACTCAAGAGAAAAGGCTCCCATGTCCACTGCTCTTTTCTTTTTCTCATGTGGAAACTTCTGTCTCGGGTCCTGTTGACAGCGAAGACAACATGGAATATGTTCGACACGATCGGTGGTCACCACCGGTTTCAAAAAGGCAAAGTCTTTACTGGGCTATAGGCCTACACCTTAACTCATTTCCATTCAGTCCAATAGCTATAACACTAACGGTAATAGGTCTGCGAGAACGAATAGGGTATGCTATAGGCCCATTCAATACGACCATTGGAATGAACTTCAATGCTCAGTGGCTTGGCAGAGGGACCCAGCAACACACAAGACAATTGCGGTTCGAACGTGCAGCAAGTGCACGTTCTCTCCACGGGACGCTGTTGTCAAGTGCCAGCCACGTGACGTCACACTGTCCCAACTTTTCGTGGTGTGAATTGTTGGCTCCAGAGGCCAACAAGAGTAGCAAACTTAGACAACACAACCTTCATGAAAAAATATTTCTACCTTTGTCCTGCACAGACAAAAAAGTATAAATATGCTGCAAGTAGAAGGACGATGAAGAATTAACAGTAATAACATATCAGTAACCATAGTAATGACCAATTCAATACTAGTAACAACAACAAGTACAAAACGAATACATCATTATTATTATTATATATTGATCAATAGGTATTAAATAATCACATCACAGTTTTCTATAGGAAAGATCTGAAATGTAATTAGCTATAGGAGATGGATGGAGTTCATAACTTCTATCACATCTTCCCTATAGCCTCAGTTGGCTCAGTGATGATCAATGACTTGTGAATAACATGCATGTGATCAATGATTTGTCACACATAAGGTGTGAAAATTCATGACCACATTTAAAATAAAATCCCTGCTAGTTTGCTCCCTATGCTCAATGAGTGCATCAATGCATATTAAAAAGGTCAGAGAAGGCACATATTCAGAAAAAAAAAAGACTTCAGAACAAATGTAGTGTCTGCCCATGTGAATTTAATTTGAAATAGTTCATCTTCATCTTCTTAACAAAGCCATCATATGAACAAGAAAAAACATAACATTTAACATATTTCGACAGTCATAAATCTTTGAATATGTTACAAAATCAGTCTTATATCGCAAACACAAAAAAATTGTGGAAGGGAAAAACCAAAATAAAAATCAAGTCAATGACAGGAATACAAAATCATTATTCTCAAACTAAAGTGAAAATTGATCATGTCATTATCAGAGGTGCTAATTCAGGAGAGTCTGCAAACGTATTACATTTTATTTCATGTCAATAAAAGTGTCAAGAAATGTATGCTAAATGTGTGCAACGCCATCGTCAAGAAGGTTATAGAAAACAGCCCCTTCACAAATGCTAAGGCTATCGAACTGTTACCAGGATACTTTTCACATCATATGGTCATCTCTCTCTCTCTCTTGACAAATAAATGTTCTTGGCAAATTTGTTAGTTAACATGTGCAAATACATTCAAGTATATACACTGTTGAGCGGTGAACTGAGGCCCGAGCCCGGAGCATCCACTGATTATGTGAAGGTCCGCCCGGGAACAAACTCCACACTCAGAGTCAAGAACTGTCACATGCACTTTCATGGTTGATGAACCCGAGATTACCCAAATGATCCAGAATTGAGGAAGACTGTGTTGTTTGTGTATCATGACTCAAGAGTGTGGGGATTGGCTCTTCCACCCTGCATAAAAGTCCATTCAAGGACTTCTTTACTGCCCAAGGGGGCCTCTGGGGGGTAACCGCTCACACTAACCCTAAAAGCCTTACTCTAATGCTACTTTTGCCATTACCATGGAACGATGTGACCCATTTCCACTCAAGAAGTATTTTTGCTACAGTCCCTAGTCCTATGATTTCCATTCCCTAAGTCTAATTATTCGATCCTTAACTACTTCTGCACTGTCAACGTGAGGCAAACCAAACATGGTGGTGTAACAGAAAATGTAACGCTTCACTATCCCGCCAGTGCCCGTCTCACAGAGGCCTATCTCTATGCTTTATCTACATCTCTTGAAAGGAGCGTCCATTTCAACACAACAGGGATACGGCATGCTCCAAAATAAATAAAACAAAACACAGTCCTACGATGTCACACCTAATAGCACTCGGAAAAACTTCAAACCGGACATAGTTGGGGAAGGGTGGGTGGAGGTCTTGATCGATCTCAGGCGAAAGTGATCAGAGGGTGTCGCCAATACAGTTGTAAATCAATACAGACGTCTGTTATTTTCATTCCTCCACATCAAATCCGGACTGAGCTATTGGGACAGCTTTGGTTTTAAACAGTCCACGTCATTCCCGATCCCAGGAATGTTATTAAGGATGCATATATAACAGTAGGTTTTAGGTGTGTTTCAGCAGTGCTACTTTTGAAGTCAGTTGCAAGGTTAACGTCATTGGAACTTCGAAATGTCCACTCGTCTCTACTACTGGGTTGTTAACCAATGTTTGCATGCTGCGTTGCCCTGACGTCCACGAATAAACAATTTGTCATGGTTGTTTGTCAAAAACATCAAATGCAAAACCAAAATGGAACCGCAAAAACCAAACATCTAATACCCTCAATATATACACACATGACTTTCCAATCAGCTTGGATTACCGTGCTTTTATGAATCTGCTTTGAGGTGTTTCTATGAAACATTGGTGTTTTCGCATTGGAAAAGACATTTGCATTGAGGAGATTGATTTCAATAGTCATCTGTGCGCTGACATAAAGGATGTTTATCGATCAGACACCATACAATAGTGAATGTAGCAACGGAAACCATGAACTACATCATAGCCCGAACCGATCGGAAGGTTTATTCCTCAAAGCAGTGTTACCCAATCTTTATGGTATACAGTAAAAATGTCCCCCACAAGTCAGGGAGAGAGACTGGTTTAAAAAAATGTCTTCGTACGACAAAACAAACACTCACCCCAGGAAAAGACGTCCTTTATAACATGATCTTTTTTTTTTCCATTGGCAAATGCGCGAAAGTAATTTGGCACCACCACCACTGCACCTCTTCCCTGCATACCTTTGAGATCTCATGGGAAATAACATCAAACAGCGATAAAACAAGGCAAGAGAAGAGATTTCAAAGGAAGTCTTGGTGTCGGCGCTGGGGAACCTGTAGGGTGTCCTTAGTGGGCCATGCAAAAGTGACATCCTCAAGATCTCTGCCGCCATTTTACAGGCTGAGTGAGGATTCCGTCAGAAAACTGTCTTGTTTCTACCCAGGGATACAGTGGGCTCTTAACTTTGGGATTAGAGAGTATACCATAATAAAATAGATTGCTGGCAAAAAAAAGACGACATTTCTCCAATTGCTCACATCCATCAGGTAACATCCCCCCCCCCAGAGTGATAACTGTAGTAAAGTCAGTTGTAGTTCTTAAGTGGTGGAGCCTACAGAACCAGAGTGAAAGGTGATGTATCCCGAGGAGGAGGCTGAAGGTGTGCTTACAAAACTGTTCATGCTTCCTTTACTCTCCGCCCCGGGGCCCTTATGCTGGCCTGTCCTAACAGCCCCCTGTTCGGCCCCCTGTTGGCCCTGTCCCAGAGACACCGGCCTGTCCTGCTGCTGGCAGTCCTCACGGGCGTGTCTCAGGCCCCCGTGGCCAGCTCTTGGGGTA
>OMKP01033080.1:0-14915 GCA_900302375.1 Bathygadus melanobranchus
AATTATGAGCTTGAAACTTGTTCCAATAACCTAGCAATCATGAGTGCTTGAAACTTGTTCTATTAACCTAGCTATCATGAGTGCTTGAAACTTGTTCTATTAACCTAACAATCATGAGTGCTTGAAACTTGTTCTATTAACCTAACTATCATGAGTGCTTGAAACTTGTTCTATTAACCTAGCAATCATGAGTGCTTGAAACTTGTTCTATTAACCTAGCAATCATGAGTGCTTTAAACTTGTTCTATTCAAATCTTACTGTACCATCAGCGATATATTGTTGTTTCACTCTTTCGACAAATGTAAGTCGCTTTGGACAAAAGCGTCTGCCAAATGCCCTAAATGTAAATGCAAATTGAGATTTTCTTTCAATTGACAATACAATATGCTTATTTTCCTGTAATATGCCTGTGAATCCAAACAATGCCAGTAGATGTAGGCAAGAATACACATACAGATACGGAAGGCACACCAGGAAACTTTATTACAAAAATCAAAAGATGAAAGCCTTAGGGGAATTAGACTTGGATCGTACTGTATTGGCTACATGTCATTCATTCAGAGCTTCAACTGAAAGAAAGCTAATAGTTAAAGACTGTTGGGTAAATGAAGGTTGGAATTAGTCTGGTGTTATACTAGTGTGGACACTAGTATAATGAAAAAAAGCCGTCACGTTTAGTAAATTCCCCATGAGTGAATTTAGAAACTTGTTATAAAAGGCTATATCCATCCTTAATTAGGTTATAAAAGAACCACCTCAGACCACCTCTAACCTTGGACTGTCATTGATTCATAACTCAAATCTACCTTTATATTGCAAACAGCCAGTAAAATTAGATTTGATGCCTTGTTGCTACCCTATTTGTGTTAGTATAACGTAGGGATGTAATGATTCACCGATAAGCATCGGTCCGATTTGAATGTTTACAATGCGAGTGCATTGGTTAGGACCCCAAACGATCCACATGTAACTAGAGATTGCATTGGTTAGGACCCCAAACGATCAACATGTAACTAGAGATTGCATTGGTTAGGACCCCAAACGATCCACATGTAACTAGAGATTGCATTGGTTAGGACCCCAAACGATCCACATGTAACTAGAGATTGCATTGGTTAGGACCTCAAACGATCCACATGTAACTAGAGATTGCATTGGTTAGGACCCCAAACGATCCACATGTAACTAGAGATTGCATTGGTTAGGACCCCAAACGATCCACATGTAACTAGAGATTGCATTGGTTAGGACCCCAAACGATCCACATGTAACTAGAGATTGCATTGGTTAGGACCCCAAACGATCCACATGTAACTAGAGATTGCATTGGTTAGGACCTCAAACGATCCACATGTAACTAGAGATTGCATTGGTTAGGACCTCAAACGATCCACATGTAACTAGAGATTGCATTGGTTAGGACCTCAAACGATCCACATGTAACTGGAGATGAAGCGGTATGATAAATGTATTTTTTCACGATTATCATGACCAAAATGATCACGGTTATCAGTATTATTGCGGTATTGTTAAAATGTGCTGCAACTGTTCAAAAAGTACTGACACGCACACTGAAATCATTTAACCAAGTTGTATATTGACAACCACAAGATAAAAAAGAAATCAGCAGCACTATGCACTGCTGGTCAAATATCTAAATCAGTAGTAGTGCACTTTTTTGGGTTAGGGTTAGCTAACCCTTTTTGCATACACATTCCAATAATGACAATGTCAATACCTTAAGTAAACATGAAAACCATCTCAATTGTGCATTAACATGATGGCACCATGTGGCTGTAGATGGGGACATGGGACTAGTAGCATCACTGGGTTTGCCTGTTGCAGTGCACACCCACTCTGTAAATGTTTACGCTTCTCAAGTCTTCTGATTGCTTCCATCATGGTAAACGACATTCATAAAGTAATTGTCGCTATCTGTTGTATGTGTTGATCATTAATCTTGATATCAGTCGGCACTACAAGCCAATGTTTACTTGCACTGCGGTACGTGAATATAGGTTTTGATAACAAGACGTATGCAGTTGTATCTCAACATATAGCTATATAAGCTATACAAGCTATATAAATGCTATATAAATGCTATATAAATGCAGTCCATTTACCATTTACCATTCAACAGTTTTGTTTTGGATACCAACTTTCTCCAAAAGAGTGATAGTCTACTTTTAGTTATGGAACAGGGAATCCATCTCATAAGCTAACCTTTTCACCGGTGCGAACTGTTTCTTTCTCCGTTGTTCTCGCGTTTCGTGATGTGTATTCGTTACGTGCTTGATGTAATAGGACCTTTAGTCCTCATGGCTGAAAAATCTCTGGATCGCTGTCACTGCCTTCCGCCATGTTTTCATTAACCAAAACAAACCCTCATTGCACGCTGTGTCTGGGAGACTGTTGCTGACTTTGGTAGATGCTGGACAGTATTTACCCTTTTTCAAAGCGCGGTAATCAATTGAAACTGTACTAACCGTCTGGAATTTTACCGTGGTTTATCATTAAACGGGTAACCGCTACATCCCGACATGTACCATGTATCGGTCAGGAAATCGATTCACCGAAGTTTGAGACTTGAAGTAATCAACACAGTGCAGTGGGAAAGGTGGTGCCAAAACTGCCAAAGAGGAAGAAAAGAGGAAGATGAAGAAAAGAGCATGCATGTGATCCCATGATCAGGATGTTACCACCTCCACCTCATTTTGAGCCAGGAAAAATCCTGAGCATGCACACTGATGGGCTTCTTCTTGAGCAGTGACTACAACAACACAGTGTACGCAGAGAAAATACAAACAAAAGACATTTTTGGAAAGTGTAGGGACGAACCGATCAAATCGCATAGATTTTCAAACCGAATTGCACCAAATAATTTCAAACTAAAAGTGTCGTTGCTGTATCACTTCAGAGCCCATGTGTGGAGATGCAATCGAATCGTGCTTGAAAGGAGACACACATCCCTAGTATACTGGTAAAAAATCAATCACCAATGTTAATGCATCTTATACTGCCACCCTGCTGCTACTAAGCAGAGCCAATGTCAGCCCTCAATTGCCAAAGGACGTTGCAACCAGAAAATCAATTTTCTAAAACACTGTTTTACACATCACAGATTTTTTTATCCTAGAAGGAAAACCCATTCAAGGCCCAAACAACACCCTAAAGAAATTGCCCACTGAAGATACCGGGGGATTGCAGAGACGCTCTGTATGACAAAGACGATGATGACCACAACTGTGGCTGACAAAAACATGAGATTACAGTTGTCTTGAAAGACAATTTCACAAAAGGCTAAGCTGTCTCTGCCCTTATCTTAGTGTGACATTAAATGGAGAGGTAGGCCTACATCCATTATTGGAGGGTTCAGGAACAAAGAAACATCAATGATGGTGCAAGAAGGAAGAAATAGAAGACAATGGTGACCGTCGTTTGTCTCTCACATCTGTAGCTCTAGTAAACCTAGTCTAGCTTCAAAAGTAAAGCTAGACAGGCTAGAGACCGTATGCAGTATGATACGAGAAGAAACATGTTATATGCTGTAGGTTGGAAGGTTACATAAATGGGAAAAGTTAATGGGAAATGCCTTATACTGTGTCACGAAGGGATACCTCTATGGGCTGAAGTGAAGTTAACAGAAAATTCTTTACATTTTGTCAAGACTAATGTGTAAAAAAAATCATCTGCACCCTTGAGACCATAAAAACAAGAGTCCTGTATCATTTTCCAGAGTAAATTCCACATTTCATACGTGGACCTCACCTCGCTGTCTGAACTGGAACATGTGTCTGATTCCCAAAGCTACACGCCTCTGAGGGTACCATGGTTACCTGGCTTATCAGGCACGGGCAGGTGTCTCTGAAGGCAGCCATGTTTGTGAGCTCAATTTAGAGAGGTATCCAACCTCTGGCCTAAAAAAAAAAATCACTCTCTGGAAAATTCACCCCATGCTTCAAAGGAGGTATCTTGACATATCTGGGCCCATTACATCATTATCTAATAGACTGTCACAGGAGAACATTTGACAAGGCAATCTATGCCTTGGAGAAGGTGCTGGGGTATAGGCTAGGCTATTTTTGCAGTTAAAAAGGGGAGATTGTGCCTACTTGATATATAGATATCTATATAGATATCTATATGTCTATATCTATCTATATAGATATCTATATATATATATATGGATTAAACTAACTAACTTACCTTATCTAACATATGCCTACTGATATTTTACCAGCAGATTATTATCAATCATCATCAGATTGTTCTAAAAATAAGATTTTTCTGGGGGGAATCAATAATCATGTCAGTTGACTGTTACGCTAATTCTGCTATGAATTAGCATATACATCCATATACTATTGTATCTGTGTACTGTCAAATGAACGTGTATACGGAAGAGTGTGGCATTAGTAATTTCTGTAAATAAGGCATTTTACGAAAGACATATCCCTTTGCATGGATTATTTCCCAGTGCCCATGTTCCAGTTTTTTTTTTTCCTGAGTGGATTAAGCTATAGTCCTTTTTTACAAAAAATAATTGGATCAGTTTCTCTGGAGAACCAGGTCACACAGCCTGCTACACTAATAGTTATTGTGGTCAGAGAGTGATATAGAATTGGAATAGCAGCAGCGACAACACCTTGCCTGGCTCGGATTCTCAGACATTTCCAAAGACCCAATTATGCTTGGGCTTGACAGTAAGTGAAGTCGTAAAATCCAATACTGTTTGGTTTCCTCATCCACTTGAGCCCTTCAGTGCTCAGCACCAAATACCACAGTGCTAATCTGAAAAACCAAGTGCCACGGGTATACCTGAGGGACCACACACAGTGAAAACTCATCCGTGTGGATGAATTGGTTGTCCAGCTACAGCGCCTCAGGATTCAGGACCCTGGAAGAAATGAGTTCCCTATAGTCACCAACTATCATGGCTGCCATGGTGGTTGGTGATACCAACCTTGGAGAATTAGCTCTTCTTGTTTCAGTCACTGAATAAATCAGGACTCGGTTCAATTGCAACACTCTTGGGTAAACAACCAAGAAAAATGGGTGTGTTGAACGAGGTCCGAAATGGAATTGCAATTAAAGCCGCAACCTTTTCCACTGAGCTGAGCATTGCGGCCAAGCAGGAAATATTGAGGCAGAGCATCATTAAGTTTTTATCTTTGAGGCTGACAGCTACTCGGTTGGCAGGAGACATGTCATGTCATATCATTATAGGCCTGGTCCTGAGGGACCTTTTTTAGCCTCCCTAAACCAGAGGCCCTTAAGAGCCGGTTAGACACCTAAAGCCTAATTTATAGTCGCCGTCGCAGTGTGAACTGCACGTCATTTTTGGTTCACACGCTTCGCGCTGTTCATGAACGGCAACTATAAATTAGGTTTAAAGCCACATTTGTTGGTAAATACACTATAGCCAAATACACACAGGCATAGTTGCACACACGCTCACATACATGCACACACAAACACAAGTGCACATGCAGACTCACACACACACACATCCTCCCTTAGACCACACCGCCATCCCCCTCCATATCTACAAGATAGAAGACTTCTTCTCCTTCTCTCTAGTCAAGAGTAAAAGAAGGTGAGGCTTTTAATCCTGCAGAGAACACTTATCTCCCATCTCTTCACTGATGAAATTACCCCTTTATTCTTCTAAAAGAAAAAAAATAACAACAAGAAGAGAAAAAACAGCTCTTTTCTCGCTCAGGAAACCATCAATCTCTCGCTTCTGCAGGGATCATCTGCCATTATGAAACTAACCAATCTCCAACCCCACCGCTTGCCTGCAAGACCCATCCTACCCATTTTATATGCAACTACAAAAAGCCCATCTCCCAAATCGTCCTTTTCTTCCTCCCTTCGGTTCAAAACTCATCTGCCGCCACCAGACAGCTCGCTTTCTTCTGGCAGATCACCTAACTTAAAAAGAGGAAAGGGACATTTTCCACAGTGCCTTTCACACACCGTTTACCCTTACAAATGAATCTCCCTCTTAGGTAAAGGCAAAGGACATTTCTGACAAGCTGATGAGACAGGCCGAGATCTGCTGTTCTCAAACAAATAAGAGGGTCGCCCCTCGTCGTCTTTGAAAGGAGTAACTGGTGTAAAAAAGAATTGCAATTATAACCGTGACACTGCCTCGCAATTAGCAGAACAAGAACATTCTGATAGATTGCAAAACTCTGCACTTTCCAGCCGAACATGCCTCATTAGCCAGAGAAGACGAGCCACACGCGGGAAGGGCTGACACATCCAGTAGCCTAGAATTACACAGGAAAAAACACCACCACCACCTCAGAGTAAATCAAACACCAGTTTGCGTTATGTGTGCATCTGGTCTTCTCACTGTGTGTGTAGGCCCTGGGTCTCTGAAGCCCACAGACCAAGAGTGTCTATCGGAGCAAAGGTCTCATTTAAAGCATGAATGTACCTCATTAGTGTGCGCTGCGTTTTTCTCCCACAGAGCACCTGGTCCAGACCGCCACGACCCTCGCCTACGCCGGGGTGCAAATGACACACTCCCATCGACATGCATCATTTATGGGGGCTACGCTCAGCAGGGGGAGAACCGTATGCTAGTGTGAACACATTCCCATCTCAGCCACGTCTTTTACTTCTGAAAGGAAATAACATAAAAACCCATGGTTTTTGAAAATCAATAGCTATTTGATATTTGCTAGTGGAGTTTCAAAAAATAAAAAAAAGCAAGGGCCACAAGGACGAGCTAATTATCACACAGAGACGATTGGGCCAGAGTTTGGGGTCTAAGTGCCTTGATGGCTTCATTTCCCTGGTGAGCCCACGCCTCACTAAGTCAGTCTGGCAGACTGCATCATTAGTCAAATGAAAATGGAGGCTGGCTTGGAGATGTGATGGGGAAGGGCTCTTGTCAGAATGCAGTGGCAGCACCTTTTACTGCACCCATGCAGCCAGCCCGTGTTTCATTACGACTCATTGCACTGGGTCTATATTTGGAGTTCCTTGCCATTAAAAACCTGAATTTTACTCACTCTGTCACTTGCACAATGTTAGCTACTCCCAATCACTTCACTTACTTATATATGATTTTCACCAATTCTATGTCCCCGGGTTGTGCTTAGACAAGCATGCACGCACGCACTGCAAGCACACACGGCCAGCACTGCAAGCACTGCAAGCACACACACAAACACACACACACACACACACACACACATAATGTAGAAGTAGATATGGTCCAATGCAAAGGCAGTTAATGAGGTAAAGTATTGAATATATCAGTCAGGTGCAGTTCTGCCTGCTTTGCAGGGAGCATGCTATAATTGCCTGGAAGCTAGCTGGGCATTAGCCTTGCTAATGATTCATGCTGAGAGAATATACCTACAACACGCCAACCACTATTAAATCATACATTGTAATACATAAGAAGTAATGTATCATACACTTTCAAACTTTGTAATAACATGCGTATTCATAGCATCATTTCTAACTTTAACGGTACCCTTACTGGCACATCTAAGATCACCTGTTCTTTGTTATTACTGATGAATCACCCACACAGCAAGATCTCCTATGCACATGTCTCGGATGAGAGATAATGTGGTTTGAGCCATGAGAACAACTTACTGTATATCAGTACTGTTTTGTTTGAAATGAAAAATATCGGATTGGATTGGATTATTTGCATTGTATTGGACTTTATATACGTTTATAGAAAAATCTACACTAGGTAGGTACTAGAATGAATAATCAATTAATCATGAAGCCATTTATAGTACGCCTATAGCACTTGTTTGCCTTAACAAAATGTCAATGTGTGTGTATGTGTGTGTGTGTGTGTGTGTGTGTGTGTGTGTGTGTGTGTGTGATCGATTTGACAACAGATGCCCATCTCCATACAATAGGACCCCAGCTTTATTACATGGCCACTACAGGTGAATTGTTGGTGATGGAATTACACAGTTTATCCATCACTGCCATCTGTTATCTGTTACTGTGTGTTACCTTCATCAAAAATGAAGACAAATAAACTCCTAACAATGTACAACCCCTCAAATCAAAAGACCTGTTACTGTTTTTTCATCAAGTCATATGTTATGCAGTACATATATGAACAGGGTTCATAGAGAATGTTCCATTGATAATTGTCTAATAAGAAGCACTGATAGTCTGCAAGAACATCCACAACCCTAAGGAGCCCTATCTGGAAATATCTCCATAAATGCCTTTCGGCATTTCGGAGTCGGAAGTAAAATATAGAAAGTTATTGCAAACACGTGCAACTCATCCATGCATACACCTGACAAGCCTGTCACACAATGTCACTAAATTGCTGTTGTGACACAGGTCATATACAGCTGCACACCAAGAAGGCCAGTGACCAGCAGTGGCACATTCTTAGTTCTGGTCAAGTCTAATCTTAGGTGTTGAATTGCAGACCGTTTAACCACGTTTGTTCTGGTTCCTATAGATAGTCTGCACTTTGTCAAGTTGTTTGTTTTTTTAACTAGGTCATGTGGCACTTGGAATTTTTCGTAGCTCCTCCTTAGATTGTTCTCAGATTCACTTGGTATCCCTTTTGCATAAGGAAAAAAATACAACCATCACAGTGAATAGAACATGGAGACCAACGCCAGCAGAATAGAAATATTTCTACCACTATTATTAGGCCTACACCTGTAAGCAAACTGACTAGGGCTGTCAACGAATATTCAACATTAGATTATGTAAACAAATTGTTAAAAAAACAAACTGAAAATATATATTCGATTGTAAAAAAAAAAAAGCACTACCGTGGCTGTGTGCCTCGCGAGTTCTGGCGTGGGTCTGGGCCACTGCACTGAATGCACTGCATGATGGACACGAGTCACACGACATCACTTTCATTGATTGAAAAAGAAATGTAGGTCAAGCTGAAACTAGCGAATAATTCAACAACAACCATGTGGTAACGATGGCAGAGAGTTCACAACCAAACTCGGCCGCAGTGGGAGTGAGTTGCACTCCCCGCAATATAAAAAGCCCTGTTTGGAAATACTATATCTAGTAGTTAGTTATGTCTTTTTTGACAGCCCTAAAACACACTTGAAAGGTTTTGAAATGAGTTGATGACAGCAGAAACCCAATGACAGCCAGTGCTACTAATGGCAGTATAACATCCACATTTGCTCAGTACAAATCGGTGCGTTATGTTTTTTTTGTGCAAAGGCCAACAAATGACACTTCAGGAGAAGTAATAATAAATGTCATTCAGAAACTCCCTGACGCTGTCACGCACAGCTGGTAAATGTTTCAGGGAAAAGCCCTATTGCATACCCAAGGAAATCCAAATACTGAAGAATGTGGACTTCATAATAGGGCTACCCACTAATGATTATTTTTCGGTTGATTATTTACATTTACATTTAGGGCATTTGGCAGACACTTTTATCCAAAGCGACTTACAATAAGTACATTTGTCAGAAGAAGGAAACAACAATATATCGCTGATAGTACAGTAAGTTTCAAGCACTCCTCATTGCCAGGTCAATATATTATTTTATCAATTCATCAATTATTAAAATTATTAAATTTCATCCGAAAACGCATACAATTCATTGAGATGTCTTTGCCTTTGACTGAGAGCAAGAGATAAAGGACAGAGAAAAACAAATACATCGTTATTTAACATGTGACTATTCATTATTTAAAATGTAATACTAATATTCCCCGTTCCTTATGACATGAGTGTATGTAGCAGCTAAAGCTCTTTCCGCTAATCATAACACATTGGTAATTCCTTTCATGAACATGAATAGACTTACACTTATTAAGGATCACACAGAACCGTGTCATCTCTTCTGTTGATGGGCGGGACTGCTCTGAGCCCAACGCCAGTTTCAATATTTGAACTTTTATGCATGGTCAAAATATGTCAGGCACATCAAAAGAAAGCAGCTCAGTACAGATGCACTGTACCCAGCCATGACATTCAGTTTTGTCCAAGTTCCAGACTTTATATTCTGAGAATTTATCAAAATCCTTGGTTCATGGGTTTTAAACAGTATCGCACATAACCTGGTCAAATTAACCAATATGGAATCGACGAATAAGTTCTAACGGCAAAGGGAGGAATGGGGGAGTCACTTGCATTGTCGCCCTACGGCTGTCGAGCATATCAACATTGATAATGTCCACACACAGGTACGCACCTACATATACCAGTTATTACAGGTCAACATTTCAAGATAAGAGTTTGCATTCAAAATAAAATGTGTTAAAGCACCGCCAACTACCATAATTAGTCTAACAATGGGGCTTTTACTTTGAGTAGATTTCGCTAGCTTCCTATTGACAATCGCTGCCTGACAAGGTTGTTAGGTGTAAACAAAGACGCTGACAGGTAAAAGAAGAATTGATCATGCACACTTTTTTGATTTGAATTGCTTGATTCAAATTGCTTAGACAGTACAAGACTTGATGGCTAATCAGGCTTTTACACGATATGGACATGAAATAATTGTTTTTTTAAAGATCTATAACATCTGATCAACATCAACGATGTATAGATTACAAGAAGATATACATGTTTATGGTTGGTAGCCTACACTGAATTTTATTACATATTTTCAGAGAAAAATGCAGAAAAGAATATCCTCATTCTTTAGACCCAAAGGAGAAAGTCAAAGCTTATTTTCCAATGAGGTTGGATGCTCAACTCAAGAGGTATAAGCTATGACAATGTGAAATGTGAAATTAATGTAGGTATTTACATAACTTCATTCATGGATATGAAACTCAATTGACACTCCATTGTGTTTGACATACTTCATAAGTGACTCGGATATTATGGTGGCATGTCGCCCCTGGCTGTACCATAGGAAAACAATGGTGAAGGGGGTGCTGTGTTTTTAAAAGATGGCCAATGGTGTTTTAGCCTTTTCTAGTGGTCCACCTTCCAGAATAGCACCTGTAGGCTTTCTGTTCAGGTGTTCCGTGCATGGCCATAGTGCTGCTGTGAAGTGACTGACATGTAGCAATTATACAGTGATATTGAAGTAAAACATGTATTATAACAAATTTAATTGAACAAATTGCATTTTAGAATAAAAAAATAAAAACATGCGTCGATTACATGTATTGATGTCGTTAACGTCGACGAATCACGGCAACCCTACTTCATCATTGACAAAGAAGAAGATAAAGGCAGCTAACACAATGCTTACATGAGTACTTTTTGTTTGCTATTTCTCCTCAGCCACATCCACAGCCTTGATGCTTCCAGTAACCTGCTCAATTTGAACAAAAATGACGACCAATTTGCAGCGTCATTAGCTACATAGTGCATAATGCTTAACACCCACAACCAGTCTGTGAGAAAATATTTGCAACGGGTGAACGCAGGGGAAGCTCATTTTTTCGTGCGTGAATAAGCAATATATCCTTAGAAACAGCGGTTGGGTTGCCTGTCATAAGTGACTTCTTCTATTTGCTGTATGGAAACCATCTGACATTTTTGTCGACCTAGTTCTATACAAGAGATATGTTCAGCATTTTTCAAAATAGATATGTATGCTTTATTCTTGGGCACAATATTATTATCACAAGGCAGAAGAAGAAAATGCAGGTTTCCGACTTAATACGGCCGAAGTGGACCATTTGTGCAATGCAATGTCTTTTGTTCGTCAAAAACCATCTATCATTTATAAATTGCAGGCTAAGAGCTGTCATTCTCAATGACTCTCACCAATCTCACCAATTATGTGTATGTTCATACACTGTGCCTTAATAGCGGTTCTAGCTTTTAAGGTGGTCAATGCAATTGTTAAGTCAACTCTACTGAGTAATCAAAAAAAACATGTCATGGATTGGAAGTTGATTAGGATCAGAATTCAATGTTCTTTTCCTTTAGTGTGTTGCACTAAAATGATATTGCTCTGTATGTATGGCGACCTGAGTAGATTATCCCAGAAACAACATACTACCGAGCCTGTAAAAATGCACACACACACAGAGCCACACAGCGGAAAGGAATCAAATCTTTATCACTAAATGGTCAAGTTTTAATCCCCTCAGGGAAGACAACTGGCAAGTGTGTGATTGTAATTTGTCCTTGCCCATGGTAACAACAGTAAGGCAAATCAGTGGATTACGATAACGCTTTTGACTGAGGCAGCAGGTGAGATTAGCCGCCACAATGCTCTTCTTGTACTTCTTGTTCTACAGCTCAACACAACCAAACACACATTCTCTATATACACTAATAGGGGTCTGTTGAATATGAATTGGTGAATTACAGAATTGCTAACTCAAGAAGGTTGTATTAAGAGTGCTCAAAAGTGGTTACAGGCTATTAGTTACTTTTCATGTTTTTCATGAAAAGTAAAACATGTTATTCAGTTTATATCAGTCAAGGGGAATGACACTTTACTATGATGATTATAGAATACTACCAAGAGTTATTCTGAGGCTATTCAGAGCTCCACTCTTTCTGTCAGAGATAACTGAACATTAAATCAATAGACATTTGAGTCCATCACATACAACACAGTGGGCATAAATGCATTCAATATTGTGAATTAGATCTCATACTATGTATCATGTATGACATTCACAGTCAAAGAAGATGACTAGGGAGTTTGACTCCCTGCTAGGTACTGGGTTCGATCCCCAGTGTTGCCTGTGCTGTTAACTTACATGTATACCAAGTCAATGTGTGTGCTAAAAAATGAATTCCCGCAATGCATTTAGAAATAAGAAAACATGAGTGCAAGCTGATGAACTTCAGACAGGTTTGCTGCTCACTTCTCATATGCTATATATAGGCCTATCAACATCCACATGGGATGTGATTATTAAACTGGCTAAGCTAATTAGCTATGGGTCTTCCCTTGTGAATGTGCCAGTCAGCTACTGCTAACTTTGTTTCATACCTCCCAGCACTGTCTGTGCTGACAGACAGTCAGCACTAAACTTTCCTCCACTCACTGGGTGCTTTTATAATAATAGAACAATTCCCTCAAATGTCTGGCCTTCCCTTTTTTTTATGTTGGCCTACCTATTTAGCTCAATTCACAAGTTCCACCTTTAGTGATTTCAATTGCTTAGTTGCATCTAAATTATGTATGTATACATTGACATTGAGTGCTTTTGAGTTGGTTGTTTCAATGAAAATAATATAGAATGCGAGCAACTGTCTATTTCGCTCAGAGCATCATCTTTACCATAATGTATGTTTTCTGCATCAGTTGGCCCAATAATAGACTGGACATATAAAACAATAAAACATTTGAATATAGAAAAGGGTTCCAGCTTTCTAAAGAGTATACACTGTACTGTTATTAGCGAACTCAATCGTTACTATTGACTTAAAACACTATACATAGTAACATGCAGGCTGTTATTGGCCTAAGCTTAAGACTGGATAAGCTGTGATTGAAAGGAGCCACACTTAAGTGGCAAACTTAAAGAGAAAGTATCCGCATCACTACAATTAAAACAGTTCAAAATAACGAAGTGCACGCATATCAACGTATATCACTTCGCGTAAATCCCCCTTCTCTTTCACCAACCAACGTGTGTGTGCGCGCGTTAATTAGCTTACCTTGAAAAATCCATATCAAAGCCAGCACGGTGCGAAACGTCGCCTTTATTTCCATGGCACAACATCCACCGGTAGCTCCAGACTGAAGACAAACTTGGCAGCCAACGGATGTGCGGGAGCTTTTATTTCCTCGCGGTGCAGTTCAGTAGGGCACGCGCCAGTCTTTCCGCGCGAAGCCAAGACGCTCCTTAAGAGCGGTTGGTAGTTGTAGGTAAACTAAAACAACGCTGCCTACTTAAACGCTGTCTCTCCTCCCACCACCCTGCCAGTCAGCGGACGACATTTCGCAGCAGTGGCTCGCTTGTCGAGCTCTTTACAACCCCCGCCGAGCACAAGACTTCTTGGTGGTTTGCATACTTTCTGAAGGATTCAATCCGGCGGGACGTTACTTTCGCCAACGGCACTTTTCCATTTGTGCGCCTCGTGCTCAGGAGTAGTACTCCACTGCCTCGAGCCACGCGACCGTTTATTCACCTGTGCTTGCTCGTGCTCGTGAGCGCCCCGTAGCGTTGATAACTGGCAACTGCACACCAAGAACTGGATACAACCTTGCATTCATTACTGTACATAGATACGTGTACTAACTTGGTGTATACTTAAATGAATGTATATTAACTGATGTGCTGATGATTCTTAGTCTGGGCAAGGTCAGTTGTTGTATTTATATATTCAGGCTGAGACCATATATAAACACTCTTAAACACTTCTTTTGAAAAAGACTTCTGAAATTGAGTGTCTTAGTTATTGTATTCATTGCGTTTATGAATGTATTGGCTTCATGCACATGCTACAATATATTACTACAGACCGATGTAAAAAAATGATATATATTTAAACAATGCTATATTAAAATCAAATGAAGATACATAGACACGAATATACATTGTATTGTTTAAACCTCCAAAAACATGATAGAAACATACAACAACCAACCAATATCATCCAGATTAAGAGGAATCGTGCTGTAGGCCTAACACACACGATAGGCCTGTACTAAAGTAGCACGCCTTATCTGATATGTATTTCAAGAATCTAAAAGCAGAATAAAGTGATACAGCTTCAATCCCCAGACAGCAATGTTGAACAAGAGCAACTCGGGTCTTTTTCTTCCACATAATGTAATGTAAGTCAGCTCCTGCTTGCCCTCATAAATGGGTTGTCAGCTGAAATATTAATGGCCACCCCGGCCAGGTATTGTGTTCATAATGGCATGGGACAATACAGCATATTGAGCATTTTCTTGCTGTTCTGCAGCTTATTTCTTTAGGTAGGTCTGTTGGCCTTGATTTCAACTATGTATGTCCCCATCACACATCATTGGTCTGTGTGTTGCTCATT
>OMKP01033093.1:0-10217 GCA_900302375.1 Bathygadus melanobranchus
AGTTGCTTACATGAATCTCACACACACACATTGCACACAAGCCAAACCTATAGGTCAGGGTGGTGGACGGACGTTCACAGATGTACAGATACACGCAAACATACTTTTTCCCACTCGCACAAGAGCATTACCCTTGAAATGTTTTCCTGTTGCTTGGGTTCAACGCGAACGGGCAACCAATCACATGCATCGAGGAGAGGGGAAACAGAGGAGCCAACGGGAATATTTGCATTTACCAAATAGCAGATGTGTAAATAAAATGAGTTCATTGTTGGAGGCATAAAAGCACTCCATCATGCTGAACTTGGCACATCATCCTTTTCTTCTCCGTTGGCCATGGCCGACGCCATTATGTCATTTAAACAAACAGCCTTTCTCATGTAGATCTGTTGACCCCGAAGGTCGCACACACCTTCAGCCAGCCTTTATCCTTTTCAGAAGAAAAAAAACAACGCAATCCTACTCAGGGCTTTGATTTGAAGGGACATTGCAAGTGTATTCACTGCACACTCACTGCATAGCCTGGATATAAGGAAGCATTGTCAGATAAGCCTATAGGTTTGAAATGCTAACCACGGTATTGAAACATAGGAACAAGTCATGTAAATGCATTGTGTGTTGATTACATGCATATACATCAGGCCTACCACAGTACAGGGACAGGTAGGCCTACATATAGGCCCATATTCGGTGAGGTAAATACATTGTGTGTAGGCCAGCATCAAAAAGGACTTTATGACGTGTGCTAAACTTTAGATACAGCAGAACGGTACAGTCATTGTCGTGAAATAGTTACTTCTTTTCAAAACGGATTAAGAGAGAGAGCCTACGCAAGTCCAGGTGGACTGCGTCATCGTGGTCTTCGTGACGACGCCAATTGGCTATTCTGTGCGCGTGTGGAGGGTGGGGAAGTCTTATACCAGAACGTAAACAAAAAGGTCGTATATTTAGCAGAGCGCTGGACCTGGAATTCAAAAGGAAATTATAGAGATCATGTGAGAAAAAATTGATTGACAGGAACACACCTGACGCCTCCCCGGAACCAACACAGATAGCCTATATAACGGCGCGTGCGGGACTTCGGTGGTAACGAGGAGACACAGAGGCGGGAAGTGAGAGCCGAGCGCGCACAGAGCACCGGAGGGGTGGCCACTACACCCGGGAAATCGCTTTTACGCACGCACATTAAACCGGCTGGTATGGAGAGTATCTCGCTCTCACAGGTGTAACGCTGAGCTCCAAGTGAAGCAACAGTTTGGATGCGCAGTGAGCCGTGTCGATACTTCAGCCCGGACAGAAATCTATAGTTTTCAGTACAACTTTATTCAGTTTAGTCGTCCGAGGCGCTATCTTGGCTGAAGAGTTGCGCCGCGCAACGCCTCGCTGCACCATGAAATTAATTCTGCCGCTTTTGGTGGCTTTCTTCGCTGTCGCGCAAGTGTTCTGTGAAGAAATCGGCCCGAAAGAAGAACTTGATTATTGGACGGGTGATCAAGTCCAGGTAGGATATTAAGTCTCTGAGATCTAAAGTGTGCTAAAATAGAATGATGTTTTATATAGGCCTAGTCTAAATCTTTAGTTTTCAAAAGTCAAAGACATGAAATGGTCCCTTATTTTTGATGAAATGTAGGCCTACTTATACTGTTACGTAGGCCTATATTATTATGTTATATCCCTTTATTCATGTTTTTCCTAATCATGGAAGTTAAAATAAGATGATACTAAATGGGCTATGTAAGGGTGACGGCTGGTATCTCAGCCTATAGATATATAAATATAACAAAACATAGGCCAGCTGTGGAGTGATTGCTTCAGTCCAATTGATGGCCATTTATATGTAACGCACGTTCAGCATTTGACTTTGCGGGTTGGACGCCTGCCCAGTCTCAAAGTGGACTTTTTATTTCATTCTTCAAAAGGAAAATCTCATTAACTCTGCACTCTATATGTGCATTGCCTTCCGCACTCCCGGACCCACTGGACCCACTATATAGGCAATTACAAGCAATAGGCTATTAGTTTAGGCTATTAGTAATGCGCCGGGAAACTGCAATCACAGTTCCACATCAAATGGATACATCCTCGAACTATCCATTTATTATGCCATTATCGATTTACTAACTACAAAATGGTAATTGGCTATGGTGCAGGGACAAATAAGTGGTCGCCTAAATGTTTGGCAGGAGGTAGGTAAAATGTTCTCTGATGTCAGTTGCGCGTTTGCCCCCGCAGGACGGCTGGCCGTCCACAGACCCGTTCAGAGAGTTTCTCCGGAGAATGACGAGGAAGCCTCGGCCGCACCAGTTCATCGGCCTCATGGGGAAACGCTCCACAGGTGAGAGAAAAACCCACAAAAAAACCCCACAATTTTATAACGGCCGTTAACAACTCCAAACGCGTTTATAGGCCTACGTCGAATAGCCTTAAAGTACCCCCCCTTTCAGTGTTGGTCTATATGTCTGTAATTCTGATTTCTAATGCTATATTCTTTCCTTCATTCTATTCTGCCAAAGCAAACGCACAGATCACCCGCAAAAGTAAGTAGGACAGGTGCTGTAAACTATACGGGCTTTTTCGCCTTTAATTGAGGCGTTTAATGGAGGTCGTTTATCGCAGTTGTATCCCATGCCTTGCCTAGGAAAGGAAAAACAACACACATTATAGAGAGGAGAAATCAAAGGGGGTTTAATTAATTTACTACATCGTCCGGGGGAGTGTGTGTGTGTGTGTGTGCGTGTGTGTGTCCAAAGAGGCGGAAAGATAACGAGTGACGGGAGGTGAAATAAATGTGGGGAGTACCCCCCCTCCCCCAACGGCCCTCTTTCTAACCTCCCCCAAGGAGCGTAACTCAGCGATTCACTGCCGCAGTGCTTGGAAATATGCACGTGTATTTAGCGTCTGCGTCTATGACTGTAAATCACTCATCATTACGGAGCCCTCCAAGGACGTCTCGCACTTAAATTGGATTGTTTACGCTCCTGATGGAAAGACGGCGCTGAGTAGTCTCCCCTCACACACTGCGCTCCCAATGTGATCCTGCAGTAGGCCTACCTCTTCGGGGCTTAGTTGTACTACTAGTATGTGATAACACCAGCTCAAATAGCTCTACTATCTAGTGTACTTTATTTTATTTTTCATCCACGATACTATAAAGCCTTGTCATTTGATTTGACGCCTCATTTTCAGTGGTATTTCGTTTGCTTGGAGTGTCGTCATAGTTCACACGCGCACGTGCACACGCACACCGCCGGCTTCCACCTGAGTCCATCCCATTCCATTACTGTGATTGACAGGGGGGAGCAAGTCGCACAGTGACAATGGCCGTCACCACACCTAACTACGGGGTGATTCCTCACTGTGATACAAACAATCCTCCATCAAATATCAGAAGTGCCAGGCAGGAGGCGCCAACCCCAAGGTTTTGAGTTTAGGGTTAGGGTGACCTTGACATTTGCTCAAAGCGTTGTGGGTGCACTAATGTGGGTGCACGTTTTTATAAACATCGTTCCAATCAAGGACTTTTTTGCCGAGGCGACGGCTGTAATTAGATGCATTCTAATGAGTCTAATGTGTTTCTCTCTTCAGGGCATAAAATCAACTCTTTCGTCGGACTCATGGGGAAACGCAGCCTGGAAGAACCAGGTAATGTTCTGCCTCTGTGAGCAAAGCTGGCATCAATGGCGCCTACTGCACAGTTAGCAGTTAGCCTGCCGTCGTTGTGAAGCGTGTTTCCTTCGTGTAGAAACGGTTGGCAAACTAAAAACAAACCTTTCCCTTTCCCCCCATGCAGACTCGTACGAGTGGAGGACGATACACAACTACGCCAGGCGCTAGCTCTCCTCTTGCCCGCCCGCCTCAGAGGAGGAGCGGCCTGTCGTCGTTCTCCAAAAAGACAAAAAAAAAAATCACGACTTCTAGCTGTTCTAGTCTAATAAATTCTGTTTTCTCATCGTAGTGTCGTGGCGTACATAGCCAATTCAGTGGTTGGACGAAGACGAACAGGGCGAGAGGTGCATGTGACGATATCAGTGGCCTCGCTCTCTCGCTCCTTCTCTCTCTCGCACACAAAAACATGTTTTGTTATTTGATGGGCTGTATGTGGTGGCCATGTTGGGGTGGGCGGGGCTTCGTGTTGTTTCCAGTCCATCCAAAGCTGTACTCTGGGGTTATGTGGACACTTGCACTGCCAAATTCACTGTATAGTGCCTCATATACTGTTTTCATCCTTCATCTCCTCCAAGAGACATACTGTCCCAGGTGGAAAAATAGTACACGAAAGTGTAATAAGAATATACTTTAATAAATTTCCTAAAAGTATGATTTTACTTTTTGTACTTAATTGAAAGTATGTTACGTATACGTATACTTCAACGTATGTTATTGTACGCAGTATTTAGAAAAGTGTACTATTTTCAGGTCATATATAACAAATTATCAGTGGGACTTATTGAAGTGTACTTTAATTCTACTTTATTACAATTGCATTGAAGTATACACTAAAGTGTACGTAGGTCTACTTTTGAAGTTATAATCTAGTGTACCAAAAACAGAATACTAAATCTTAAACATTTATAGATTTTTAGTGAACTTGTGAAAATATAAAAATATATTTGTATCCCCGTCCTGAATACTATTCGTATGTCGTATGCCTTATACTTCAATGTCACTTCATTGTAAGTATACTCACAAAAAGTAACTAAGTAAAAAGTAAAAGTAAGTTGCACTCTAGTGTGCCAAAAAAGTATACTAAATCTAAAACATTTATAGATTTTAATTGAACTTGTGCAAAGTATATTATTTTCCTTGTCCTAGGGAATACACTATTAGTATTCTTTATTAAAGTGTACTTTTATTAAAATTGCATTGATGTATACTTCCAAAAAATGTACTTTATTACAAGTATATTTTAGTTGTACTGCAGTGTACCTCAAGTACTCTACCTAAATCAGAATTATTTTCAGTTGTCTCTTGACTCAGAAAAGTATATTTACAGCCCAAAGAGTCACAATATCCTGTTTTGTGACACCAAGTTTTTCAGACATTACTGGCTGTTCTATAATCAGCTGTTAACAGAGTAGTAACTCAGGTCATGTAAACCAGATACTAATAGGCAATATAATAATATTATATGCATGTTATTTATCAGTGTTCACAAGTAATTAACCAATGTGGTGCAGAGGTCGAAATGAAGACTACTGAGAAGCTGAGATGACCAGTGATAACTAGTACACTGGTAGCAGAAATAAAGCTGAGATGACCAGTGATAACTAGTACACTGGTAGCAGAAATAAAGCTGAGATGACCAGTGATAACTAGTACACTGGTAGCAGAAATAAAGCTGAGATGACCAGTGATAACTAGTACACTGGTAGCAGAAATAAAGCTGAGATGACCAGTGATAACTAGTACACTGGTAGCAGAAATAAAGCTGAGATGACCAGTGATAACTAGTACACTGGTAGCAGATATAAAGTGTAATTAAACTAACTGCAATACCTTTTAGGTCCGTTACAAATACACTGGTGACATAATCAAAGCATCATTTGAGTGCATTATCACACAAATTGTAATGCCTTGAAAGTTATAACAATAATTAAAGTGTAAGCATATCAAACAAAGTAAAATACCTTTCAAATCTTCTATTGACATGTTTTTTTTAAATAACAAGGCATACTTTTATTAGTGTACTTAAGTATACGAATAGTAGCCTACACTAAAACCCCATGTGCATGTGTATGTCCCATTTGAACATACTCACTACACTTGAAGTCTACTTAGGTTGTCCAAAAGTACTAATTTTTAACATAAGTGTACTTAGTGCACATAAAGTTTAATTTAACCAATTTAACATGCTTTTCATAATGAACCAAGAGCACACTATACCTCGCCCTGGGCACTGACCTCTCGTTTCAGTTTGAAATTGGATTTTCTTTTGTTTTTTCCAAAAGGGAAATGATGTATGAGCTTTATGCGGTATAATAAAGATATTTTCTTTATTGATTAAAGGGGACTGTAGCTAGGACTGTTAAGTGGTTGAACTGTTGACATGAATAGGATATGAGGAAGAGTACAGGCAGCATACAGAGGATGAAGAGCACTCTGCTGTGTGGACCATGACAAATGCAATATGAAAACCCTAACAAATGAGGCGAGAAAAAACCTTTAATTATTCCCCACAGTCTTCCAAAAGACAAAAAGGCAAGACAGCGTGTTATGGAAATACATTTGAATCACACAACACCTCAACCTTGAAGCAAATACTTAACGGAAATCCAGTGTTTAGAAATAGAAAAGTCCTGGGTGAGGAGACTGCTACGGCTGCTAAAGTAGTTGTGCTATTAGTGGCTAAAGCGGGCGGCTAGTTTTTATCGTCATCAGATCTCCCGGGCCGATGACTGAATGGAAACGGGTGCCTTACACTGACGTCCGACACACGAGAGATGACATGAGCTAAATCTAAAGGATACGATTTTCAAACACGTCTCTATCTATCCGCATTAGTGTGAAGAAATGCCTGCAGAGCCGATGCTGTCTGTGTCTCTGGGGCGCAGCTCAGCGCAGATGCATAATCGTTCCCCAACTTAATTAATGACAGAGTTGGGGTGAGATGGCGGGTAAGATGATGTAACAGGGAGATCTGGGTGCTGGTAACATGGAGGAAATGCAAACATTGTTCATGTGCATATACTACCCACATTGAAATGATACAAAGCTGCTTGAAAAACTGCCCTTAATCATTTTAGTAACAGTCAGTAGATGATTTAACTAGAGGGCGCGCTTTTAAAACCGCGCCCTGTATTAGAGATGTGTATTAGTAGGAGCAAAATTAGGTGTAGCTCATTAACTAAATGATGGGTCTGTAGGGATGCCAGCGCCCATAATTGATGTCATACACCTGTGTGATGAAGGCCGATCGTTGTGGTGTTACAGAGGAGAGATGGGGTGAATTACTGGTCCTTGTCCGGTTTGTAGATGGACAGGGTCCTGGCCGAGGGGTCGGAGGCGTTGATCCAGCGGGGCATCCAGTAGTGAGGCAGCCACTTGGCACGGCCCGGGTAGAGCTTCTCAAACACCTGGCGGTAGTAGTAGGCCTCCTTGGTCCTGGGAGGGTTGTGGGGGAACGTCTTGGAGGCCTTCTCCAGCTGGTTGTCATTCACCTGAAGAGAGGAGGAGGAGGAGGCGTTTATTGGTTAGTTGATTCTGGAGTCAGATTAGTCTAAAGTGCCTATTCTCTATAACTGTTTCACAATAAGTGTTCATCTACCTCCTTTCCTTTTTTAATCACGATTATCATTTTAATGTATTTCAATTTCAAAACTTTTCTACTCACTTATCTATATTTTCTACTAACTTAAATGAGTCAGAAAACATCTGATTCTGGATTTGTGTCTTCTAATGTAAATCATATTAGATGATGCTACCCTGTTGACAGGAAGCTAGGCCACCATCCTACTGTATACGTGTCGTACGATCGACTCTGAAGACCCAATCGGTGTCCCCAGAGACACTAATGCTATCAGATGCCATTTGTATGCAGCAGTCGCTTTTATCCAAAGCGACTTACAATGAATGGACCCTTTCCACAGAGGCGTCGTCGCAGGACAAACACAGGTGCAGCTCACAACATTAACGATGTGTGCTTTTGTGTACCAGGGCACGGGGAGTCGACTAAACCGGTGAAGACAAGTCTACTAGCCGTGCCCTGGTACATCAAAGTAACACGTAATTAGTGTCATGAGTGACACCTGTGTTTGTCCTGCGACGACGAGGTCAACCAGCCTAATATTGAACACATAACAGCAGGATGAAATAAGATAAGCACGTTCATTCGGGCTGTACAGCCAACCATTTAGCGGGAGGTGCGGTGCTGCGTTTGTGTTGCGGTTACATGGGTCTCCAGATGCTCCTGCAGGCTGGTGTACCAGGACTTCTTCACGGAGGTCAGGCCATCGCTGAACGCCTCCTTCCTCCTCCAGAGGACGTGGTCGGGGATCAGGCCGAGGCCCTTGAAGGAGTCACGGAGCAGGTGCTTCTCCACGCCGTGCTGTGGTCGGCAGCATTATACACACACACACGCATGTGATTAGACACGTTACAGTGGCACTGGAGATACGCCTGCACGAGAACTACATTGAAGTTTACATTACAACTGAAATGTACAACATACATGTAATCAGGGTCAGAAAGTAACAGGGGCTCGGGGCATTTTGCTGACATTTTTTAAACTGCCCTTTAAATTGGGGTGATGGCAGCAAAATGTACACTTACATTTACATTTAGAGCATTTGGCAGACACTTTTATCCAAAGCGACTTACAAAAAAGTAACACATTTGTTGAAAGAGGGAGACAACAATATATCGCTGAAGGTAGACTGCAATTAGAACAGAACAAGTTACAAGTATTCCTGGTTGCCAGGTCAATAGAACAAGTTTACAAGCTTACAGTTGCTAGGTTGACTCCTTACTGTACAACAGCAGGTAGTCAGGATAAGGTGCTAAATAAAGATGCTAAATAACAGAACGACTTCTGTATTTGACGCTGTATTTGCAAAGCAGGTCCAGATTCGTTTCGATTCGTCTGTCATGAATGTAAAGTGATTCAAAATGCCCCTGAAATGAATTAAATGGAGGCAACAGTTCATTTCCTACTCTGCATGTAAAACCTGCAACAAATGTTTTCCAAATCAAATTTCAGTTTGGAGAAATGTTTTTTTTTTAAATGCGTTAGCTTGCATAGTTAAACCAAAAATGTCATTTATAAAATACACACATATTATGTTAATTTTGTATCAACAGAATGCAGAGTACACCTGATTTCTGGAAGCAGACCAGGGTTGGATTATAACACTAGAAAGTAGTCATTTTAGGTTGGATATCCATAACAGCAGACTATATATATAGAAGACCATCTTTAAAAACAGAAGGTTGGTATGGATTTCTATTCATTTATTACATTATGCATTAAAACATTGTTTATCACAGCAGGTTTGGCCTGTATTTTCAACACAATGCTATGAAAAGACAAGGCAAGGCAGTGTAACAGACGTTCATATGAACATGTTCACGTCCCTGTGGAGAGTAATGTGGCGGCCAGCTGACCTTGGGGGTTCTCATGTCCTCGGGGAGAGAGAGGAAGTAGGCTGTGAATCTGTGGTCCAGGAAAGGCACTCTCAGCTCAAGCCTGTAAAAAGGAAAAAAACACCACATAATTAACTCATTACATTATTAGAACATTACCAAATTATAAACAAGGTCAACATTTCTCGATGGGTCCCGGGGCATAATTCTTACTTTTACTTAATATTTAAAAACAAGTATAAATGCAGGCGTGTACTATCCCTCCTCCCCCACCCTAAAGATGAATAAAGATTAGATTCCATTTCCCCGAGGATGTAATTTCCCCCTCTACTTCACTCCAATCGAATTATGTCTCATTGTCTAAAAAAAGGCATTCAATGCGTTATTGATTATATTGTTTGTAAGATCTTTTCAGCTAGAAAAGTTAGAGGAGAAATTGGACGAGAAATTTGCGTAGGCTGGTGGTGAAGCGTAGGCAGGTGGATAAATAGTTTAGATGATTCCACCTTTACAAAATATGGATGAGCAATAAACTGCTTATCCATACGTCATCATGGTTTACATTAATCATGTGACCGTTTGACCGGTAAAAAGAACATAGATTCACACAAATATGTTTTTAGTATGTCTATACTCAAAACCATGAGCTGATGGGGTTGGGGTTCGACGGCAAGGAGATGTCAGATTGTTTGTAGAGGCTGACATCTAGTGGACAACCGCTCTACCTCCTGAGCCACTGTCGCCGGTTGTCTGGCAACCGGAAGGTTGCTGGTTCGATCCCCGGCTCCGCCTAGCTAATTGTCGAGGTGTCCCTGAGCAAGACACCTAACCTTAACTGGTCCTGACCAGCTGGTTGTTACCTTGACACCTAACCCTAACTGCTCCTGACCAGCTGGTTGTTACCTTGACACCTAACCCTAACTGCTCCTGACCAGCTGGTTGTTGCCTTGCATGATTGACACCACCGCCGGTGTATGAATGGGTGAATGTGAGGCAAATGTAAAGCACTTTGGATAAAAGAGATATATAAATGCAGTCCATTTACCATTTACATACAATAACCTGTGTAAGAGTAAGTCTCCTGCCACTACAGGGTTAGGGTTAGTGTACACCAGCATGGTCGAAGTGCGTTCTGCACG
>OMKP01033108.1:3801-16403 GCA_900302375.1 Bathygadus melanobranchus
TTCACGTAGCAAATGTTTCTAAATGTTTCTAAACAACAATAATGGCGGTGCTTTTGCTAGCCGTGCACATTTATATTACATTTATGATGTACAACGTGTTGAGGTGTAATGTTTCCATGGCAGATTTGTGCGAGCAACGTGTTTGTGCGATCAGAAATACGTTGGAGGAGAAAATGAAGAGATTGAATACATTTGCAGACATAACACGTCTTCAAAACACCAGCCCCTGTCCCGGCATGCTGGCTTACCCCTTTTACACAGACATAGACCCGGCTTTGTTATGGCTCTGTCACGACCTCAGATGCCTGGATTGCTTGTTTGTACCTTTTTACACAGAAGGGCGAGGTGGAATAAAGCAACATTCCCACAATGTAAAGGCCGTGTAAAATGGGCTCATGTGTGGGCAAAGTATGCAAAGATCTTAAAGAGGGGGATCTTCCCCTTCTTCATCGTCCCAGCGCCTCCTCACTTCCTTGCTCGCTCTTCTCCCTGCCCACAGACCCGTGGTTCTGGAGCTTGTGTGCCAGCGACATGCGCTGGCTGAGGAACCAGGTGGTGGCTCCCCTCACAGAGGAGCTGGTTTTCCGGGCCTGCATGCTTCCCATGCTGGTGCCCTGTGCCGGCCCGGCCCTCGCCGTCATCACCTGCCCCCTCTTCTTTGGCGTGGGTGAGTAGTACTGCTAGTACTCTCCAGATAGTCTGCTCCCTAATGTGTTTTAAAAAAAAAAAAATTTACATGTAAAGGTGCAATTGATAACATTTTCATATAGACTAAATGGTAAATTTGACCATTTACCATATAGACTAATCATTTTTTTTAAATAATATATCCACAGAGCTTTTAGAAAGATGTGGAATAAAAGTATTGCATTTACTGAAAAAATAATTGAAGGACAATGAATTCATTTTTGATGGGTCTAAAATGTATGTTTTGTTGATCTCTGTGTAAGATGGCTGAGGTTTGCTTCCTGCTTCTAACAAGGCTTGTGAGCCAATAGCATAACGACGTTGGTATCACGTGGTATCTCGTCGTCAGCGATCAAGCGTCTTAAGCCCAATTCATACTTTCCATGTCCGTGTGACTGAGGGACCATGTAATGTGTTACTTTTTTGTAAGTTGCTTTGGATAAAAGCATCTGCCAAATGCTCTAAATGTAAATCTCGTCATCTGCCAATGACTGCGAGGGTGTCTGTACGCAGCCCAAAATTTGTGACCGCACAGACTGTGCGCATAGCAACGGACTGCACATGCTCCAGATAACGACAGTAAATGGACCACAGTTCAGGTTGGCAGGTGTGCCCCGGCTGTGCATGGGGCACTTTCTTTCGCTTTGACTTAGTTTCGACCAATCATGTTCCTGTGGGCGGAGTTTTGACTGGAAACAACCTGCCTGGCGGAACCACAACAAATGTGATTGGCCGACCATTGATTGGAAAAACACAAAAGGTGTCAATTATGTTGTCATGTCTTCGATCTTTCAAAAAAATAAACAAATTACTAATAGGCCAAAACTCGGACGTGAAACCAGACTACACACTTGTTTTAGAAGAGATAATGGGACCTGTTGACATAACTGATCGTATTGGAGGTCTAATTAACAATATGGCATCCGAAGTGCACATGAAGCTTTCAAGAGATCCAAACACAACGGCATTGTTCCCAATTAGCGATCTCACTGTCATTCATGTCCCGCATATGCAGCTCGTATGCCCTAGCCATAAAGAATTGTAGTTATTCTTCCATAGTTGCTAACAAAGGACTGATAACATCATCTTGCCATTGTCGGTATCCTCCTATACAACTAGATAGGATGAGTAGGAGCACCACTATGGAAAACAAAATCCTGGGGAGAACCCTAGAACATTTATTATTAGGCTTACAACCAGTTAGTCCACCAAGTCTGTCTCTGTCGGTCTTGCTGATTCTCAACCCATAGGACGCACATATCACCATAGAACATAATCACGTAATTTTTTTCTTCAAAACTAAGTTAGTTACTGGTTAATGTTGTCTGTTAATCGAAAGCTAAATTAACTGAAACTGACATCCCTAGTATAACTACATGTTGTAAAATGAATCCATTGCCATGAAAGGTTCATCACTTGACATGGCTTGAGTCTGTGAGTCTCGCTCCACTCAACCACTGGAATGGAAGGGGGGGAGGGGGAGAGCGACATCTAGTGGCTGAATGTCAATAGCGCCTTAAATTAGTGACACACTTCTGTTTTTCAGCCCACTTTCACCACGTCATCGAGCTTCTGCGATTCAGGCAAGGGACTCTCTCTGGGATCTTCCTGTCAGCAGGTGAGCATTAACATGCTAATCTGCCCCCATGTCCTAGCCACATGCATTCTGTCCAGGATGAGATGGCCATGAGTTAATGATCCGTCTTACTTTGTCTTCCGATCGTTATTTCTTTCTCCTGTGGTATGCTGCAGTTTTCCAGTTTTCCTACACGGCGGTGTTTGGGGCCTACACCGCCTTCATCTTCATCCGAACTGGTAAGGGACTTGGACTTGCGTAGCTTGTGAGAAGAAATAGCCTTTTCTCTTTGATTCAGTCTTCGTTTCTAGATCAAACATTTCACAGCAGCGTTGGGTGAGTGTTGATGGGGAAATATCAATATCCAACGGCATCACTGTTGTTTGAACCTTTAATGAAGCAACAAATGTAACATTTTGTTATTAGATGCGCGCTTACTCAATGATCAACTGTTGAGTTTGGCAAGCAATGAATTGAGACACTTCAAGGAACTTATTTCACCACATTAAATATGCACAGGTCTTTCATTTATAAGACTATAGCAATTTTCAAAACAACATTTAAAGCCTCTGACAACAAGTCCAAAAATATCCAAAACTCAAAACAAGTGTCTTGTTGTGCATACCAACATTTGAATAAGAATGTTTGTAGTTTTTCTGATCAGGACTGTGAGGGTGTCTAATATTGTACAAGTTCTCTGACACCGTCGGACAAGCTATGAATAATTACATTTAGTTAGTTTCCATATGACCGTATCCTAAAGAAAGTCTCCAGTACACATCGGTCCAACACGGCGTTTTAAAACAAATTTCACTAATACTGTTTGTGAGAACATCCGTGCTGTATGTATGTATATAAGATGGAGTAGTATGAATACATAAGATTCTTTTATACGCCAAAAGCGAAAAGGTGCTCAAACTCCTGGATGACAACAAGGTCTTGATTTAGACAGTCTTAGACGGGCTGAAATTAATGTGGGATTACAGACAGATTTATTAATCCCAGACGCTTAATTCCATTCCAAGTGGTCTGAAGCCAAATCCTTGTCTGTTTTCCTGTTTTTTCTTACTTACTTTTCAAGAATGCATAAATAATGCATGAAATATGAACCCTCCGCCCACCATCTCCCCCCACCCTGCGGTGTTCCTCAGGGCACCTGATCGGGCCCGTGCTGTGCCACTCCTTCTGCAACTACATGGGCTTCCCCGCTGTCAGTGCCGCCCTGGAGCACCCCCATCGCACCACGGTGTTGGCCTGCTACCTGCTGGGCGTCTTCCTCTTCCTCCTCTTCCTCTTCCCCTTGACGGATCCCGCCTACTACAGCCTGCCCACGCCCGTCTGCACCTTGGCCCCCGGCCTCAGCTTGCTGTGTTCCTCCTGAGCCCCGTCTCCTGGCCCCCACCCAGCCCCCCTCCATCTCTTCATGCCTGGCCAGGCTGGTGTCTTGGGATCTAGTCTGGTGGGAGGGATTTGCTCTGGAACACTCCCTGGTGCCTGTTAACCAAGGGGCAGGGGTTTTAAGCCGGACGTACTGCAAGCTACCTAGCGGTGTAGTCAAGCAAAAGGTGGTGGTGTTGTCGCCATTGAGGGGTCATGATGCGTCACTGTGGGGTCACGGGGAGGCGACATTGCCCAGTGCTGCGTGAAGAGCGACAGCTTTCTGGATGCCTCACTGTTGGCTAGGAGGGACGTTGTTCTATCCAGAGTTACCATGGAAATACTGCAGTTGTTGACTCTTTGCGATTGGCTAAAACAGTGTGGGGTCATGTGCAGGGTTTGTATGGCAAGTCACATGACCAGGTACTAGTTCTGTCATGGAATGTGTTTGTAGTCTACCGAGTAACCGGCACACTAAATTACTTTTTGTTTTAAGGTTTGCTGTCCTCTTAAGGTTACCAATCATAAAGCATCTATGACCTGATATAAACATTTGATACATACATACATACATACATACATAGTATCCTGGGGGCAATAATATCTAGTCGCTATAGCAACACGGCCTAGTCTGTGTTCCAAGTGGCATTCTTGCTTTACATATAGGCTTACAAGAGCTTAAACAGATGCCCTCCTAAAATGGACACCTGGGGGTCTTTTACTTAATTTTTATTATGATGGTTTCATAAAAGAAGTAGTTATGTGGATGCTGCCTGTGTGTGTGTGGAGGTGTTCCTTTAAAAACAAGCAAAGTGTTAGACTGTCTGTTAGGAGGGTGAAGCTCAGGTGTAGGTCAATCGTGACATGGACACCCTTAAACCACTACGTTCGCATGCTGCTACAGACCATAATCGCAATACAGATTACGGGGAAATCCCCAAGTGCTCGCACATACTTGCACTGACGACATGAAACGCTTTAAATAACGACGTTTGAATCGCCAATAATTCCTCCTGCAAGACGGACGTTAGTTTAGTGTCGAGTGTTTCTACAATTGGGTTACATTTGTCTTTGTTTCCTAAAGTAAATGTTTGGGTCGCTGATCTCCAGCTGTGCTACTGACACAGGGAGAGACTTTTATTTTGTTCTGGATGTGTTCGACTAGAATAAAAATGAGACGATCCTATTGTTTAGCTACTGTGATGTACATGTCTTGACCATGTGGAAATGTGGGCTTCTCTGAGCTGAACGATCGCTCACGTGTGCATTATATAAGCTCTGAGCTGTCTGTGAACATGTGAGTGTTTTATTTTTATTTATTTTTTTAGCAATAAATTATGTGATTTGTGTTAGTGGGCTAGAACTACAATTGAGAAATGGAAATGGTGGCAGCCATTCTGTGTATGGTGCTTTGAGTGTCGGGTTGCACCTGCTGTGCCTCTCCACCAGAGGGCGACAGAGTATGGTGTCTGGTGGGGGCCCCTCCGGTTTAAAGGGCCCCCTGCCATTTGACTTTAACTCAGTAAGCCATGGCGCAATCCAATTGACTCCCAATGTGCTTTTTTTTTTTAATGTGTCTAGTTTTTTTCTCCGTTGCCGCTTGCTAGATGCCAATAGAGTAGGTTGATGTGTACAGAAGAGCACCTTGGCCTCTCTGACATCACTGCTCTCGCTGCTTGCCATCCCCCATGATCACATGATGATCCCTTTCTCTTCTTTTTTTGTTTTTTTTTCAATCCCCAACGTTCACAGATCCCAAATTGGTGCTTGACACAAAGATCCACATTTTACAGAGCAACATAGTATATCCCTCTATATTCTTACCATGCGAAACAATCTAATTTAAATCTAATTTTAGAGAGAACCGACGCTTTCTGGCAGCTACTTGATGAACGGCCTCTTTCAGTTAGAATCCTGTACTTGGCCTGCAACCCATTGGTGTGAGCTGTTGAACGTGACCGCAACCACGTGTCAGAATAGGCTTCTAACTATTTTCACTTTCCTGGTCTTGTGCTTTTGTTTTATTTTTAAGAAGATGTAATTTAAATGTTCCTTACTTGAAACCGATGGTAGCGTTTAATGAGACCAGGTGTGAAGCGTCATCTGTCCCTCATGTACTGGGCGAAGACATATTTATTTTCTTCAGAAATGTCTCAAGAATCAAGCATTGTCTGCATATATGCTGAACGGACACAATAATCTATTTTTGCAGCTCTGCTATTTTAATAACAAACCACCAGATAAAGACGAAGGGCAAACATGCATTTTTGACAACGACAAAGATGTTTCAATACCGAACTATACAGATATTTGTACCTAGCGCTATATTTTCTAGTCAGATCTATTTTGGAGATTATCAGATTGTATAGACATCTCTGTGTTTTATGTTCACGTGGCACAATGCAATCATCCCGAGGTCCGTTTTAATATGCCAATATTTTACTGCCTTTGAAATGTCATACTGCAAAAAGGTGAAACATTTGTAAATAAACATTAATTTAAAAACAAAAAGCTTTAGAGAATTTTCCTTCAAAGGACGTGTAACAATCATTATGGGCTACACAGCTCTTTCATAAGTCATAATATATATAATACATGATGTATTCACGAGAGCGCCAGCATATTCACTCAATACAAGCAAAGGCCCATGGAGTGTTCATGCGTTGTCCCCATTGTGGTGATGTGGCTCTATTAGGCTCTGGCGTTGTAATGACTGCCTATTCGCAAAGCCTCTAGTGCCTGGTTGCTGAGAGACCAACTTCTGTCACACAGTTGCTCATTACAATTGTAATGTGATGCATTGCAAGTTGAATTGGATATGATTATTACTTGGATGGACAGAAATGAGTCGATTTAATGCAAGTTTATGTGCATCATATGTGGCAAACTGAGGCCACTGTAAATAAGTAATGTCTTCAAGGAGGAATATGTGGAACAACATACATGTATTGTATAACACAGTGGTTCTCAAACTATTTTACTAATGTACTACCAAGTACCCCTTTAGATTTGAAGTCATGCTTTTATTGGACAGATTTACCGAACTTGTTACTATGTTGTATGTATGTATGGAGTGTGTGGTTGGTGGCTAGTTTAAGCAGCCTCACGTGGCCCGAGTAAGGCCTGAAACCCCCTGCCTGCGTGTGCGTCGCGGTACTTTTTTGGCGCCCATGTTAACAAATCAGAGCAACCTCACTGCCTGCGTGAGACGCACGTATTACACGCGGCCGGTGGAAACGCCATTCACGAGGCAGACGCGGCTGCACACCTGTCTAATCAATGCCCACAGGTTAAACCAACCATCACCACACACACTCGAGGGAGAGTGCTAGCATGTACCACCTGCTCTATCCATAATCATCTACAAACTCAGCAGTAAAATAAATTTAACACATTCCTGTGTCTAGATTTTGGAGGATCCCAAGCAGAAGCCACTTTCTGTGTCGTGTAGTATGATCAATTGCTACAGTTACTATTTGGATTTACTACATTGTATTTAGGTGGTATTCATTCTTCTTCTTAAGGTTGAATTAATTTACAATTGTACATAACCAATATAAAAAATTGTTTTGCTATAGTACCCCACCACAGGGGCGGCACTAGCTCAGGAGGTAGAGACGGTTGTCTGGCAGGTAGGAAGGTTGCTGGTTCGATCCCCGGCTCCCCCTAGCTAAGTGTCGAGGTGTCCCTGAGCAAGACACCGAATCCTAACTGCTCCTCATGAGCTGGTTGTTGCCTTGCATGGTTGACACGGCCGTCAGTGTATGAATGGGTGAATGTGAGGCAATGTGAAGCGCTTTGGATGAAATCGCTATATAAATAATCCATTTCCCATTTATTTCCCATTTTACCCCCTGCAATCGTTCAAAGTACCCCTAGGGGTACACATACCCCCATTTGAGAAACACTGGGATAACATACAGTATACATTGATCAGCCACAACATTAAAACCACCTGCCTAATATTGTGTAAACCCCCCTCGTGCCACCATAACAGCTCTGACCCGCATGGACTCTACAAGACCTCAGAAGGTGTCCTGTGGTATCTGCCACCAAGACATTAGCAGCAGTCCTGTAAGTTGCGAGGTGGGGCCTCCATGGATTGGACTTCCACAGATGCGTGATCAGATTGAGATCTGGGGAATTTGGAGGCCAAGTTGTCATGTTCCTCAAACTATTCCAACTATTCCATTTTTGCATTGTGGCAGGGCGCATTATCCTGCTGAAAGAGGCCACTGCCATCAGGGAATGCCGTTGCCATGAAGGGGTGTACTCGGTCTGCAACAATGTTTAGGTAGTAGTACGTGTCATATTAACATGAATGCCAGGACCCAAGCTTTCCCAGCAGAACATTGCCCAGAGCATCACACTGCCTCCGCCGGCTTGCCTTCTTCCCATAGTGCATCCTGGTGCCATCTCTTCCCCAGGTAAACAACGCACACGCACCCCGCCATCCACATGATGTAAAAGAGAATGTGATTCATCAGACCAAGCCACCTTCTTCCATTGCTCCAGTCCAGTTCTGATGCTCACATGCCCAGTGTAGGTGCCTTCGGCGGTGCACAGGGGTCAGCATGGCACTGACCGGTCTACAGCTACGCAGCCCCATATGCAGCAAGCTGTGATGCACTGTGTGTTCTGACACCTTTCTATCATAGCCAACATGAACCTTTTCAGCAATTTGTGCTACAGTAGCTCTTCTGTGGGATCGGACCAGACAGGCTAGCCTTCGCTCCCCACGCGCGTCAATAAGCCTTGGGCGCCCATGACCCTGTTGCCGGTTCACTGGTTGTTCTTCCTTGGACCAATTTGGGTAGGTACTAACCACCCCCTGCCGTTTTGGAATGAACTGCTTCACTTGCTGCCTAATATATCCCACCCCTTGACAGGTGCCATTATAACGAGATGATCAATGTTATTCACTTCACCTGTCAGTGGTTTTAATGTTGTGGCTGATCGGTGTATACAGACTTACTGTATGTTGCAGACCTGTTGCAATGCATGTAGTAATGTCATAATGCAACAGAGTAATGCAACAGAGTATGTTTGACCATTTTCTTCTAGACATGAACACCCAAGTTTAGTTAAACCTTTTTACAGTACAAAGAAAAGTATTGCAGACACTTGTCATTTGAAGTCTTAAGTATATCATTTAAGTTACGCTATGTCTCGCCGCCACTGAGAAGTGTTGCATTCACACACCTGTTTGACAGGCAAGGCAGATTCCTAAAATCAGTCAGGGAAAAGATGCTCTGATTGGTCAGAAATCAACTGAATTGTCTCATACAGAGGCAGGCATGCAGTCAACCAGAACAGATCACTCACTGAGTACTAATAGCTGAGGTCTATGGGATTTAGAACAAATCACATGAAATGAAATGAATCTTATCTACAGCACTTTAACTTATTGACTAATTCCCAGAGATATATTACATTTACATGTAGTCATTTAGCAGAAACTTCCAAGTGAACCTTCCAAACTCAACCAACCAGATACTGGTGCAGTACCATGTAATGCCCCATGTAAAATGAAGAAAAGTATGTCAAGAAACTTAGAACAGAGACTTTTTACTTTTTAATTACCTCACACCAAAAATGAATCCCCTTATTTCCTTTTAACAGAATTGTTTTGTGAATGTGTCCACAAGTTGGTGCAGGACTACCATTACATCATCATAACATGCCAATGCCCACTAACACCAATGCCATTGGGGCCTGTCCAATGGCATTGGTGGGGTTGCATGTGTACTTTTTTGTGTTACTTTTTTGTAAGTCGCTTTGGATAAAAGCGTCTGCCAAATGCTCTAAATGTAAATGTAAATGTGGGGGTGGGGGTGATGGTAGAGCAATCAAAGGGAGAAAAAAGAGAGTGACGAGGAGGAGGAGGTGTGACGTGAGCTACCTCCTTCCAATAACCAGCAGCTAACGAAGACTCCACCACTCGGGAGTATTGCAGACTTGACCTAATAAGAGGAAATGTATCTGAGGACAAAATAAAGGTATTAGAACAAAATTACACATTGGGTTTGATAGGAGTAGGCGCAGGAGTCAAGGGGTCTGCTACTTTTGGCTAAAAGCGCTTTTAGCCGGACGTAGCAGACCCCTTGTATTCTACAGCAAAGTTACCCTGTTTAACAACTTTATACATTTTAGTCGAAAATAAGAAATGTTCACCAACTCTTTGTGAGACTCAAATTTGACATACCTTTTTTCTCTCCCCTATATTTTTGTGTTTGGTCAATACATTGTTCTGAAAGTGTCCAGACACTTCAGCAACAGTTCAACCAGTGTTAAGTTCTCGCTTCTTTTCTGGCCAGGACATTTCATACTCCGCGAGAACTCTCCTGGGAAGGCCCACCCACAGCAGCACACGTCACGCGCGCTGAAGCTAAGCATTGTGGGAATCAGAAGAAACAAACAAAGAAACGCGCCGGCGGAACCGCAATGCAACCACGCCCACTTCAAATCGACCAATCACACAATAGTTCTCGCACACGACGCCAGAACAAAGTTCGGCCAGGACAATGTGTCGAGAACAAGCTGCGAGAACAAGCTGCAAGAACAAAATGACGTCATTTTGTTCTCGCAGCCCTGGGTGCGTGAACAAAGTTCTCGCTTCTCGCGGAGTATAGAACAGCCTTAAGGTTTGAGCACAGTGGAAGATGAAGCTAAGTGCTTTTCAATTCGCCAGATCCATTTGTGCGACATTGTACAAATGGTGAATGGATTGCATTCATATAGCTCTTTACATTTGCCTCACATTCACCCATTCATACACCGACGGCGGTGTCAACCATGCAAGGTAACAACCAGATGGTCGGGAGCAGTTAGGGTTAGGTGTCTTGCTCAGGGACACCGACAATTAGCTAGGCGGAGCCGGGGATCAGCAACCTTCCGGTGGCCAGACAACCACTACCTCCTGAGCTAGTGTCGCCCTGAAGCAACGAGCGCATTGCAGCTGCAGGCGTAACTGGACTTTTTTTTATTACAGCAGAAGCAAAAAAATCCTTTCGTGAGTTCAGGAATGAACACAGTGGACGCGTTTCTAATTGGAAAAACATGGTCTTGTTCGGTGCGCCTTGTACCCTGCTGGTTGACACACACTGGTAGGGAGACCGCGGTGCAGAGCGAAAACCACATGAGTAGTTCATGCATCCATCAAAGCCATGTGTCAAGACTAAGGTGGCGAGGTACATTCTGCAGACCACATGTTTAAGCCATTGCAATCAACGGAGCTAGAAATGGTGATTTGAGGTTTCAGGCACAATTCACTATATTCAATTCACACATTACATTAATATTAATAAAATTAATATAAATAAACTTTATATTGCCTAAAGATTGTGTGATATTAAATATATAGTATAATTTACATAAACATTATGTGGTATGAGCTTGGTGTCATCTGTATAAACCATCCCATCATAAAACTGAGCTCTAGGCTAAAATGTCACTGGCCATGTTCATTAAAAATCATTTAGACCCAATTTACTATAATGAGGCAGATGTTGTATGAATTTCATTAGATTTGATCTATTAAATTATGGCATGTAGCATTTAGAAATGTCTTGGTGCAGCCTCTGAGTTACTGCCATTCAGTGAGTGAATATCAAACAGCCCTCCGTATTAACACTGAGTTTAACAGAGTCCAGCTAGTCATGTGGTCCCGTGTTCTTCCTTATTAAGCACTGTGTGTCAGCCATTTCCATTTAAGAGCATGTCTTCTTTCCATTTCATTGGTAAATACGCTCAAAATGAAAACAAAACATTGTACGTCTGTCTCAATGTTCAAGTTGAAGCGTTTAAAAATACTAAAAGCAGACCCGTGTCTTATCCAATCATCTGGTGCAAACATGTGCACTCTGCACAAGCGTTTACAGCCTGACACGAATCAGTCCAAAGATAAAGACAAATAAAAAATAAACTGTGTAGTACTAAAGCAATAGGAATAAATGAAGGTTTCAAATGGACATCAGTAGTGTGCTAAGAAACATACTCAGATCCTGTACGTGGATCAAGGAAGGAACTCTGCCCAGCTGTGGGAGAAATGTGACCTTGGCCTACTCTCACTTTGGAATGCTTTTATCTTCAGTCCATAACCCAGAACAAATTGAGGGTATATTGATGGCGAAAAGGATGCAGTCATTCATGTATTGAGACACTAACAAAGTGCCTTCAATAAAACCTCTTATTATTTCTTAAATATGTTTTAGACTACTCTTTTCTCTAGAGTTGTTTTGGGGCCTTAAAAACAGAATTACAATTTAATCATCTTGAAGATATTTGGTTCCAGGGTGACATTTTAGAATATTGCTTGTGGATGAGTTATGAGATATGTGATATGGGTATGAAGGTAATTACATAGGACACCTTTTTATTAAAAAAAAACTATCAATCAAAAGCCTGTGCAATATAGAAATGCTGGGTATGATGGGGTCTTTAATTTCCACGGATTAAGCTACCAGTTGCAGGCTTCTGAATTAAATAGTGTAGCAGATAGTTTGCCACATGCCACATAAGTGGCTCGTTTAGGGTTCTCCCAGACACAGGATGCAGGAAAGTGGTGAATAATCCGGTTTATTGTCAAGTTTGTTACATGATATGGACAGAGCAGATGTTACAGTGCTAGTGCTCTCCCCAGTGTGTGTGGTGGTGGCTGGTTTAACCTGTGGGCCTTGATTAGGCAATGGCCCACAGGTGTGCAGCCTCACCTAGCCAAACGAATCAATCAGTGACTCTGGCTAGGTGAGACTGCTTAAACCAGCCACCAACCACACAATGCCACAAACATGTTACGGTGGATAGCTATGGCATGACAGAGGAACAGGATCTGTGTTACCATTGGATCTGTTTCTGAATGTGAATGTGATGTAATATGAATGTGTGTGGATGTGATGTCATGTGAATGTGATGTGATATGAATGTGTGTGGATGTGATGCCATGTGAATGTGATGTGATATG
>OMKP01033122.1:7859-25912 GCA_900302375.1 Bathygadus melanobranchus
GGAGGTCATGAGTCACCTGGGGTAGTGGTCACCTGGGGAGGTTATGAGTCACCTGGGGAGGGTAGTGGTCACCTGTTGAGGGTAGTGGTCACCTGGGGAGGTCATGAGTCACCTGGGGAGGTTATGAGTCACCTGGGGTAGTGGTCACCTGTTGAGGGTAGTGGTCACCTGGGGAGGGTAGTGGTCACCTGGGGAGGGTAGTGGTCACCTGGGGTAGTGGTCACCTGTTGAGGGTAGTGCTCTGGTTTTGTTAAAGTTAATATTATTATCCATATATTAACTAAAAATGTGGTCTAATTTGTCATAGTGATTATCAATATATAATTATATTATATACATGTATTGTCTAACTTTGTAATAGTTACTATAATTATGCTATACTATATACAAATGTAGTATAGCCTGTTTTATAGTATGTAATATAGTTATTATTATTAACTAGTCATGTGCCCGTTGGAAACGTGACCATTGGAAACGGACCGACTGCGTGGCCTCCGATGTTGCTGCTGCTTGCAGCTCTTTTGGGAACCGCTCACCCAAACAACTTCACAGTCGAGTCGACTCCGCACTTCCTCGGGTCCTCAGCAACAAACCTGCCAAGTGTGAATTCGATCGGATGAACGGTTGCCGAGAAAATCGAATTACAGACATACGCACATACAGAGACTCCATCCATTATAGTCAGATATATTATATGATCTGATATGATATAAGATATATGATAAACATAATTGTGTTAGTAGTAGTAATTGGTTAGTAGTAGTAATTGTACTTGTAAATGTACTTTTTGTAAGTCGCTTTGGATAAAAGCGTCTGCCAAATGCCCTAAATGTAAATGTAATTATTATTATAGTATATATTATTATATTATAGTATTGCTATATATTGGCCTACATTCAGTCCGATTCTGTTGAGCAACCTGAGCACTCGGGGTTTGGGGAAGTTGGGGGGGTGTTGCATATTATATACAGTGTGTATTGGGTCCTATCTATTGGATTACAATCCGAAATATTGCTTACTCTGCTAAAACAGGCGAGATGGCAGGACTCCATGTCATTGTGGTGGAACAACATGGAGGGAAAGGTGACAAACAAACCACTTTCCAATCTACCTGTCAATAACGCTCAATTACCCTGATTGGTTTAGCGACACAACGTCACTTTATTGGGGACTAAATCTAATCGGTAAACCTTGAATTTGGGATATTGCCACGCGAGGACCAGATTGTCTTTGGTCGCCTTTGGTTCATCAATGTCGTCAATAACTGAGCCTTTCAGGATAATTGGCCTATAGTATTGGCCAATACGCGTAGGTGCCAATTAGTCCTTTACGTCCTGCTGTCTGAAGTGTTTTGGCCACAGCGGGATTCGCATTAGAGGAGCGATGGAGATGGAGCTATACCTCTCTCAAATGCCCTCTGACGGTGCGCAAATGTGACTTCTTCAAACGTGGACGAAACACACACGTTGTTTAGTATTTTTTACTGCTTGCTAATCTACTCCTCCAAGGCTATTTTTTGGCGTAGAAGAACTGGGTCAAAACAGGTAAAGTTTTTCATTTCTCTCGTATGTTTTAGTGTCGACTACACATGTAACAAAAACGCCCAGTATGATAAGTCCAGACTTTCCCATATGCACTCCTGCGTCTTTGTTGCGCTTTTCTTCTCCAAAAGGTGACAATTAGTGGGGATTTGGACTGGTTTGGCGTTTACCGCTCCGTTTCCGCGAAGGTGAGTGTATTATTTATTCGACACTAAATGGTAAGAAATGTTGGTTAATGCATTTCCCCATTCGTGTTTATATAGAAAACATACCACGACTATGTAGCCTGTTGATCAAATGGACCACTTTTTGTATTTTCTAAGCGATACCTATAGCGTGTCTACTATTAGTGTATGCCAAAGAACAACTGTATGAAAACCTTTTGGTTTTGTACAGCTATGGATAAGGTATAGCCTCAGTTGCGTTAAAGTGGCCAATAGCGCACTGGCTGCACGCCGTGCGTTCGCAACTACACATTTCTTTAAATCGTAAATCAGCCCATTGATTTAGAGTCCACTCCGTGCATATGACGCAGAGGATAACCTTTGTTGTGTAACTTGGTCGACATTATGATAATGTTGAAGTACAGATGAACTGAATTTAGATATGAATATGAGGTGAAATAACATGTGTTTAAAATAACCAAAATAGCAATGAATGATAAGATGCGTGTGTGTGTGTATTATCAAATAGTTGACTATAGAAAGAGAGAAAGATTTACAATTTACAGTTTCCAAAAGTAGGGGGATACGTGTAATCGTCCTCCATCCCATTTCTGTAATTCATATGAATAGTGACTTTTAGTAGTGTGATGGGATCTGATTAATGCCCAATTCATACTTTACACGTCCATGTGACTGCAAGGGATGGTGGGACCGCGAGGGCTTCTGGCCCGTGCGCCATAGCAAGCACACCTACTGCGAATGCTCCAGATACCAGAATCAGGTTGGCAGGATCACACCTGCCAACCTGCGCACATTGTGTGTACCAACTACAAAATGTGTGTGTCACACATGCTTCGTCTTCTCCTTTTACTTGATTTTTATGGCGGTTGGGAAATGTTATGGTGCATTACCGCCACCAACTGGAATGTAGTGTGGATCAGGGAAACGCGAGTCCGACGGCGACCTCCAATTGTAGGACCCGGTCCGCGCATTCTAACTGTTTTATATTTTCTGTCTGTCTGTCTGTCATAGCTATCTGTCTCACACAGGTTTTCAATCAAAGAAGACAAATCTCCCCCTCCTATTAAATATATGTCCTTATCTTCATTTTTAGTTAAAATGCAAACCGTTTCCCTACTGGGCCTACAGACATCGGACATGGGTCAACGACTATTACACATACTTTCACGGTGAGCCATGAGGAATGGGGACCATCAAAATAAATGTTAGCCGTCGTGGAAACTCACGACTAACGGGAGCAACAGTGCACACTCATTGGCCGCTGGGCACGGCGTGGGCGGCGTCCACCATGATGATGATGATGATGACGACCACGGTGATGATGACGGTTGTGACGGCCAGCTGCCCGTGGAGCTGCCACTGCATGGAGCGCAACACAGCGCTCGTGGTGCAGTGCACGTCGCGCAGCCTGGAGCACGTCCCGGCTGATTTGCCCACCAACACGGCCGTCCTCCTGCTCTCGTCCAATCGGATCCGCCACCTCCCTGCCACCGCCTTCCAGGTACGGTTGCGTCCGTCGATATTGCTTTTGCGGTATTTTTTACTCTGCATTCCATATTCCGAGTATTACCGGTAGGTAATCCAGAAGTTCAACAATGCTGTAGCCAAACTTCTGCGGGGACATACAGCACCTGTATACAGCACCTGTGCCGGAAACCAGCAAGAGACCCTTTTCACAGGAGGAAAACGTGTAGCTCATAACATTAATTATTGGTTTGTTTGATTTACGTATGGCAGTGCACCAGTATAGACACAGCTAGTCAATTGAATATACATTGACCATGCTGGGACAGACATAAATAAAACAGACTTAATGTTAAAATTAAAGGAACAGGAAGTCATTTTACCCTGCTATTGACGATCTGTGAAAAAGGTCCAGTGCAAGGGGTGGAGTTACGCAGGGTTTCCTGTTTTGATATTCATACTCATTTGAGAGTCGCAAGATGGAGGTTTCAGAAGACGATTTTCACAAAGGTATTTCTACAGTGGCCAGTCTACTACACAGGTTTTATATGAAACCTTTACAGGCCCCTTTGTCTTAGGACATTGTTGTCCGGACAGGACGTTATAGTCTTCCCACTACGGCATATGGGAAAAGTTTACTTTTTGAACACAGAGTTTGTGTTCACTGTTGGCCAAGGAGAGATAACTACTACAATGTGAAGAAAATGCTATCGTTTTATATTTCAGGCCTTCGTTGGAAGAATAAGTACAATTCCTTGATGGTAAGGGCATACAAGCTGCATATGCGGGACATGGCAAGAAACTGACCATGAGATCGCTAATGGGAACATCTGGGGATCTCCTGAAATCTTTGTTTCCAATTCCACGTCGAGTTTTTGTCTAGTAGTAATTCGTTTCTTTTCTTTTTTGAAATATCAAAGCCATGATAGCATAGTCAATATAAAATTATCAAATTGCCGTGACCTTTAATCAGCGCAGGACTAAGTGATGACGTACTCTTAAGGCGTTCTGTTGTTATTGTCTTTTAGCCATATACATGCACACTTTTAGCAAGTAGCAGCTTCGTCTTCGTCTCATCTGAAATTATGTTTCTCGAGTGGTAATCGCTACACTCGCTAGTACATTGTACCACTTTGAGTAACGGCAAGACTGGTGGAGCTGTTAAGATTTGTTGTCACTGTGAGCACTTTAAACTAACCAATTGCCTGTTAGCCTGCTCTATGCTAATTGTATCCAAGTGCTTTCATAGCTGATATAATTTGTTAGTTGTAATAAAAGCTTTAGTAATAATCAGTTTTATTTAATAATGCTGGGGGCACATGCTCATACAGGCGTCACATAGCCAGTTGGTGCATCACAAAACTCAGACAATGCTGGATTTTAACAGGTTTAGGTGTTTGACTATAGGACCAGACCTAGCACATTTGGCGCCCTAGGCAAGCTTCCCCTCAGGCAATCAACACTTCTCTCGAATACCCAGCCAATTATCCGCCTAGAGACGATGCTGAAGAGGCGCCAGTATGATAATGTTGAACTTAACTGGGCTCAGAGGAACTGGATTTAGAATATGAGGTGAAATACATGTGTTTCAAATAAATATTAATATCTGTGATTGCTTAGCAACAGTTATTGATTTTCTTTATCCATTCATTCGGTTCATTATTACATTTACCAGCAAGCTCTCGTGGACATGTTCCCAATCCTCAGCCTGTCCTGACACTTTTTGCATTCCAACCCAAAATAAACATGCACCTTTTGACAGTTAGTGAGAGGTAACGGTAACATAGTGTTACCAGTCTAATGTAAATGTACATTTCATGACAAAACGGAAATTACTGTAGAGTATTGCACTTTACATGTTTTGCTCCAAATAGCCTCATGACAGTTCTGACTGAATGGCAATCATGTTTATGTTGTTAGTTAACACACCCACAAACCCAACACTGGCTATCTTACATTAGCTAACTAGCAAGATTAAATAATAAATAAAATAAAACATTGCATACCTTTCTCCTTAGCCCGTTTGTCGTATGCTTTTTGTGCTTTTTTTTTTGTACTGCGCCCCAGGTGGTGTTTGCCTTTTCTTGCTCTCCACCTACATTCCAGTGTGAAATGTACTTATCTGTCAATGGTTAATGACCAGTTAACAAGTTAAAAGTATCATATTTTATGCCAGCCTCTGGTACAGAATATCGGTATCGAGTGCCGGCAAAAAATGAGGTGGCTGGAGTGTATGCATAGCCCCTATACATTTCTTATATTGCAAACTCAAAGCTAATGCTCAACTGAGAGAGATTGCTGACAGTACAGTAAGATTCGGATAGAACAAGTTTCGAATAGAACAAGTGTTAGAAATGACACAACAGTATTTCTATTTTGTAGAAGTTCATTGTCAATTCAAATTCAACTTTCTGAATGTTAGGTCTTCAGAAACTTCAGAAACTGGCCTAAAATGCGACCTACTTACTCCCCAGGGCCTGGGTCGCCTGCGCGAGCTAGACCTGTCCCACAACACCATCGAGAGTGTGGAGGCAGGCGCCTTCCGCGACGTGGCCAAAACCCTGCGCTCGCTGGACCTCTCCGACAACCGACTGGCCGGCATTCCTGCAGACACCTTCGCCAGCATGCACGCCCGTATGCACCTTGCCCACAACCCCTGGCACTGTGGCTGCGCGCTGCAGGAGGCGCTGCACAACGTGCGTCTGGACCCCGAGACGGTGGGTGGGCTGGGCTGTGCCACGGCATCGCGGCCGGAGTACGTGGGCCTGCCAGTGGTCCGTGCGCTGGACTCTGGGGTCAACTTCTGCAACCTCCACCACCGGACGACGGACGTGGCCATGTTCGTGGCCATGTTCTGCTGGTTCTCCATGGTGACCGCCTACGTGGTGTGCTATGTGCGTCACAACCAGGAGGATGCGCTGCACCACATAGATTACCTCAAGGCGCTGCCCAACGCGGTGGTGGGGGGGGTAGGGGACAGCGGTGTGCTCTGAGAGACACTGGTGTGAGAGAGACGGGGGCGGGGGCGGTCATTGAGTCATTTGTCAGACATGGTTTAGGGATAGGGTTTGGGTTTTGGACAGATTAGTGCGGAGTAGGGATGCAAGAAATTATAATCGGATACACAGTCTAAAATGCACTTTTTAAAAAATGGCCACAATAGTTTCCACGACTTAACACATATCTAAAGTCAGTTTTAATCTGTATTTTATACAATATGTAGGTGAAACCCACACTGGAGCTCGGCTGATGTGGTGGTTTTTGACCAGCTTTTTACTGTTGTAGAGCGAGAGATAGAGAGAGAGATATTTGAAACAGGACATTTTGCGTTTTAGTTTGGGATAGGGTACTTTGAAATTCGATTGTTTATGAATATTGATCAAATTATAGCTCTATAGAGATCAGTGCTGTTGCCGACTGTTTCACTTGGAAGCCCCATCTCCTGGGCAGGTATACACCACTAGACACCGGGCCCCGGTGATCACGTCTTTACTTCACGTTACTATTGCTAATTTCTAAAATCTTTCTAACTAACAGTTCAAACTACACAAGCTGCTACTGAGATGTGTGATTTCCTTTTCATGTCATTATTGTAAAACTTGGGGAACTCTAGGCCTACCCAGGTCAGCAACTAAACATTTGCGAACAGCCAACAGTGCATGACAGTGAATGCCTGACAGGCTAAAGGCAAAGGCTTTTGACTACTTAAATGTTAAAAATAATAATAATAAAAATAATAATAATTAGGGGCCGGTCAATGTTGATATTGCGACGCTACAAATAAATCTATTTCAGCTTGAAGTTTGAAGGAAAGTAGTGAATGTTATTATTTTCTTATGTACTGCAGTCCTACGTATTTCACAATGTTAAGTTAAAAATATCTGAACTTAACATTTTATGTGGTTATTAAGGTTAAGGCAAGTGTGAAATTAATCACTTTGTCTTGATTAAAACTGAAATAAAGATTGCATTGTCCTAAGTTTTGGCTGAAAAACTGGAAGACAGTTAGTATGGTTGCCCTGTGCAGATACCCCCACCCCCACCCACACCCACCAGATTGTGCAAACAATACAAACAAAACCATCAACAATAACCAATATCGAAACTATATACAGTAATCATATATTACTAATATATAATATATATCTAATAAATAATGATATAATTCAATACTACTCTTATATACTCTTTCGACCAATGTACTTTGTATTGTATATTGTAAGTCGCTTTGGATAAAACTGCCAAAATGCCCCGAATGTAAATGTATGTCAATACACCTCTTAATGCCATTGATGTTAATAACAGCAATGGTGTAGCAAATCTCCATACTACACACCACATCAAGTGGCTTGTTCAGGGTTACTCAAGGAGCAGGACACAGGAAGGTGGCGAATAATCCGGTTTATTGTAAGTCTTTGAAAATGAAGTGACAGAGCAGGTGGAACAATACTAGCATGCTAGCGTTCTTGAGTGTGTGTGGCGATGGCTGGTTTAATGTGTGGGCCTTGATTAGTCAATGGCCCACAGGTGTGCAGCCTCACCCAGCCAAACCAATCAGCCTGACTCTGGCCAGGTGAGACTGCTTAAACCAGCCACCAACCACACACATGCCACAAATGGTTAACAGTAAAAAAAGGTACTGTGGAGTGTGTGTGGTTGATAGCTGGTTTAAGCCAACTCACCTGGTGAGGCACACCTGTGGTGCATTGGGTAATCAAGGCACAAATAATAAACCTATCACCACACACTCGAGGAAGAGCACGGATATGTCTGCATTGAACACCTGCTCCGGCTGTAACATTTACATTTGGGGCATTTGGCAGACACCTTTATCCGAAGCGATTTACAATAAGTACATTTGTCGAAAGAGTGAAACAACAATATAACGCTGATGGTACAGTAAGATTTGAATAGAACAAGTTTCAAGCACTCATGATTGATAGGTTGACCCCTTGCTAGTAAAACAGGCTAGTAAAACTAGCGTGTAGTGGACGTTTAATTCCACAACAGTATGAAATTGTCAATTATTTAAATGAATACATTTAATGTATTCACAATATGCAACAATCATTTTCATGTAATAGCTTTGTCAAACACACTAGCCATTATATTATTAAGAAGACTAGGTTTGTTTCACATTCTACTTACTTATTAAAGTCAATGATTACTTTAATGGATAAGCCAATACACTATAGACTCATCCCTTTCATAGAGAAGAAAACTTTTATTCATTTTTAAGTTAAATGTAACTGACATTTACTTCTATTACATTATTTTATATAAATAATAAAGGTTACCATTAAATGTGCTCAAATAACTTTGTATATGTTTCAAAGGCTTTGGTCAGGTTGAGCAATTGATAACGATGTTTCACAACTCCAAAATACCCACGCACGATACTTGACAGTACATATTTGTGACTGAAAGTCAGACAGAGGACCTCACAGTGAAAATAAATGTATCAAATGAAACAAGCTAAAATTTTGTTTTGCTATCTACTATCCCGTCTCTGTACACAGCATATACATATATATATATGACATTGTATCCATGACTGTACATAATATGTGTCATGGTTGTGACTTTGGTTGTGACTTTTGGTCTTGGTTTATTGTCTAGTTTTGTATTTCTTTGTGTATTATGTTCCCTGTCTAGTTACTTTAGTTCTATGTGTATCAGGTGTCCTGTCTGAGGCTGCAATCCTGTGGTGCATTGGCTAATCAAAGGCTAATCAGTGCATGTGGCAGGAGCTATTGCCACACTCCACATAAAGTGGCTTTTCAGGGGCTCCTCCAGGACACAGGATGATAAACCGGTTCATTGCAGTTTGTTGCTGAATATAGACAGAGCAGGTGGTAACTGCTAGCATGCTAGCATTCCCCTGAGTGTGTGTGGTGATGGCTGGATTAACCTGTGGGCATTGATTAGCCAATGCACTGCAGGTGTGCAGTCTCACCCAACCCCAGACTCTAACTTGGGCCAGGTGAGGCTGCTTAAACCAGCCACCAACCACACACACTCACCACCGGCCTCGCTGTCCTGCATTTGGGTCCTCACCACACCACCCTGCGGTGCAACAATGTGATGCCTTTCTTATGAGAGACGCTATATAATGGATCATTGTAATGTAATGTCATTAACTGTGACTATTTGAGCCCAGTATCTTTGTCAGTGGTAAGTATTAATTCATGGTATGTCATTAGCCTTATAAGCCTTATATAATAAGCCATTAGGGCTACGTTTAACCAACCCTCACTGTTCCAAGAAAAGCAGTTTATTTCATTAAACAACAAAACCAAACTTTACAACATAAAACTTTCCTTTGCAGGTGGCATCTCTGTAAAATCCTGGGATTCCCCTCACTGCAAGAGAGAGAGCTTAAAGAAAGCTGTATATTACGTGCTGTAGGTAAGATTTAAGACTAAGAGCTATTATTTGAGTGTCATTTGTTAGATTAGACCAGCCATCCGCCAAATGCACTGTGAGAATATCTGTTCTGTTTAACTGTGCACCTGCCTCTGTTTGAGACAATTTTGATTTTACACCACTCCACTCCTGGCCCATTACTGACCAATCAGTAATTACAAATGTTCATTGGAAATCTTGAAATTGGGTAGATTATTCTGCCTAGTTTCACCAATTTTGTAGACATGTCGTTGCACCATGTATAACAGAACAAGTTTCAAGCACTCATGATTGCTAGGTTAATAGAACAAGTTTCAAGCACTCATAATTGCAAGGTTGACCCCTTGCTGGTAAACAGCAAGATAGCCAGGATAAGATGCTGCACAATGCTAAGTACTACTTTTAATTGCCAGGATGTATGAACATACAAGTACGTGCTAGGAATCCCAGAGGGGATGGGATTCAAACCCTGGTTTTGTAGGTGGGATTGGGTTAGGGAGGAGAGGTGGTGGGGGTAAGGAGGGTAGCTATGCAGAAGGTGAACTCTGAACATGTGAGTCTTGAGTCTTTTGCGGAGGCTAGTGAGCGACTGTGCTGTTTGAGGCCTTAATCGTCATTAACTGGGAGGTTTTTTTTGGGTGTGTTTTTCCAAATGTATTCCTACCTTATCCGTCTCAAGGGTACACTAAGGACACATGCTAATTTGATGATCCTGTTAGCGTTAGCCCTGCCCAGAACGCTGGGCCATCTCTCAGTATATATTTGTTTGTCTTTCTATAGATCTGGCTCAACAAACACATTTCAACAAACGTGTCCTCTATAACTTTCACGATAGTTACTCCAAGAATATAGGGGATATCCTTTTGCAGACACATGTGCATAAGCGTATGTGCATCAGTGCATGCCCTGCTTTTCATCTGACATTGCAGACATAGCCAATGCGTGACATTGGGACAGTACCTCCACAGGTGGCTGTCCAAGATGGAGAAAGCTACAGAGACAAGGAATAATTGTGGTAATACGCTGTGGCTGTTGACCTTCGACCACAACCTCCCACTAGCTTCCTATTATCTCTGTCACTTTTACAATGTGACCCTGAATACAACACAGGCCAATAAAATATATTCTAAAACAGTATGTATGAGTAAGTATGATTTCATTCAAATAATTAAAAGGGTTACAATTATAATGATCCTAGGCCAATAGAATATGCATGAATATTGTAGTATATTACTGTCCGCTAAATAACACTTCTACTTGTATCATGCAGGGATCAGACCTACAAAACTGACTTGTAAATAACTTGTTCCCTTTTATTTCAGGAGATAAAACACGGAAATTACACGGGCAATAATAATTTGTTCAGGGTTATGCCGTCCTTGTTAATATAATCTAAACAAAAATGTATACACAGGAAACCCTCCACACAAAATCCACACCCCTGAATTAAACTCATGGTGGCTAATTCTTGTAAGAAATGCACAGTATCACATTTTCATTTTTTAATTAAACTGGTGAAATTAAAACTGACAGATGCCCTCAACACATGGTAGATGTTTCAGGCCTTGAGGGGTTTTCAGACATAAAGGCCTTCTGCCAACACAACTTGATTAAGTTTAGACAACACAACTACTTGGTTAGATTTAGACAACAAAACTACTTGTTTAGTAGTTTTGTTTAGTAGTTTTTTTTCCGCTGAAAGCCATGTCGGCAAACTTCTCCTGTGTGTGCCTGCATTGATGACCAGTTTAGCAATGCCTTCTACAAAGATAGGCGAAGGATATATACATGGTGCTTTGTGGGCAAGCTATATTTGTTTTGTTAGCAAAAGACCTTCAATCGTTGGCTGGTGTTAACAACATTATCCAAGCTGGAGCCAGACAGCTGTTGCTGTTGCTTCATACCCCAGCGTGAACACCTTTACAATAACTTGGCTCATGACATCGCCTCTTCATCACATCTATCCTTGTCCCTTAGAGCAGTGTTTCTCAAATGGGGGTACGTGCACCCCTAGGGGTACTTTAAATGGTAAATGGACTGCATTTATATAGCGCGTTTATCCAAAGCGCTTTACATTTGCCTCACATTCACCCATTCATACACCAACAGCGGTGTCATGCAAGGTAACAACCAGCTCGTCGGGAGCAGTTAGGGCTAGGTGTCTTGCTCAGGGACACCTCGACAATTAGCTAGGCGGAGCCGGGGATCGAACCAGCAACCTTCCGGTTGCCAGACAACCGCTCTACCCCCTGAGCTACTGTCGCCGGAGGTACTCAGAACATTTATGAATTATGTTAATCAATTATGTTATGATCAATTGTAAAATAATTCCACCTTAAGCTAAATGAATACCCCCTTAATACAATTTAGTAAATCTGAATACTGATTTGTTTTTTTATATAAAATGTGCTGCTCTGATAGTTATGATAAGATTCATAAAGATAGCCAGGATAAGTGGCTACACAATGCTAAGTACTATTTTAAGTGCCATGATGTACAAACAAATAAATTCTTCCTATATACAGTATATATATACATATATGTATATATACTATATATGTGTATATATACGTATATATTATGTGTGTGTGTATGTGTATATATGTATATTATTGTGATTTGGTGGAGCAACGCTTGTTTGCTCTTAGCGATGGTGGTACCAGCCGGCCAGTTGAAGTAGTTGAGTGGGGCACTCGTGATGGGGCATGGGGTCTGATTAATGCTTGAAGTTAGGAGGGTGCAGTTCTGCTGACAGCCTTGTAGACCAGCACCAATGTCTTGAATCTGATGCGAGTGATTACACGGAGCCAGTGGAGGTCGCGGAAGAGGAGGGTCACATGGGAGTACTTTGGTAGGATCTGTGTTGCTTTTTGTGTGAGGAAGGGCTGAATCCTGCGGATGTTGTAGAGAGCAATTCTACAACATTGGGCCACTGTGATGATGTTGGTGTTGCAGCACAGTTGCTCGTCCAGTACCACGCCAAGGTTCCTCACGGTCAGTGAAGGGGATACTGTAATGTTCTTAACGGTGACGAGTAGGTCCATGTGGGGGCAGTCTTTCTCCGGCATGAAGAGAAGCTCTGTCTTGTAATGGTCGAGCTTCAGGTGATGCACAGTCGTTCATTTGCTGCTGTCTGCCAGACATTTGGAGATGTGTGTTGCGATCTGGACGTCAGAGGGGGAAAAAGAAAGGAATAGTTGGGTGTCGTCTGCGCAGCAGTGATAGGAGAAGCCATGGGACGTAATTACAGAGCCTAGAGATCTAGTATATAGGGAGAACAGAAGTGGTCCTAATACTGAACCTTGGGGGACTCCGGTGTCAAGAGAGCAGGGTCTGGACAAGGATCCGTTCCATGTGACCTGATAGGTGCAATCCGTTAGGTAGGAAGTGAACCAGCATAGCGCAGATCCAGCAATGCAGAGTTCAGCAAGAGTGGAGAGGAGGATCTGGTGGTTCACTATGTCGAACGCAGCAGACAAGTCGACAATGAGCACCGATGAGAGGGATGAGGCTCTGGTGGCATGGAGGGACTCTGGCGGCATGGAGGGACTCACCGTGAGCAGGGCTGTCTCAGTGGAGTGTGCAGCCTTGAAGCCTGACTTAAACAGATTTTCTGAGAGATAGGAGGACAGTTGGTTATAGACGGCATGTTCAGGCGTTTTAGAAAGGATTGAAAGTAGAGATACCGGTTTGTAGTTCCGGATGTCAGCAGTGTCAAGGCTGGGTTTCTTCAGGAGTGGCTTGATTCTGGCAGTCTTGAAGGTGGTTGGAACCAGGCCTGAAGTGAGGGAGGAGTTGATTAGGGTGGTGAGGAGCGGCAGGATGTCGCTCGCGATGCCTTGGAGAAGGGAAGAGGGGATTGGGTCAAGGGGGCAGGTGGTGGTGTGGTTGGTTGTAACTAGTCTGTGGGTAAAGCAGGTAAGGCTAGCAGAGGTGGGTGTTGGGGGAGGGAGGATAGCAGCTGGGTAAAATAGGAGGTGCTCCTTGGTGAAGTTAAAAAGTCATCAGCTGTGAGGGAAGAAGGAGGGGGAGGGGAGGGAGGGTTGAGAAAAGATGGAAAACAGTTTCCTGGGGTTGGAGGCGGAAGGGTTGATCTTTGTCACGTAGAAGGCAGGTTTGGTTGCTGATACAGTAGATGTGAAATCTGAGAGGAGGTGGAGGTATTATAAATCCGACATCAGCACAGTCGGATTTCCTCCATTTTCTCTCAGCTGCCCATAGCTCTGCTCTACAAGCCTGCAGAGAGTAGGGGGAGGAGATGATCACACTGGTCTGTATGTCCCAGCATTTAAAATAGTACTTAGCATTGTGTAGCATCGTATCCTGGCTACCTTGCTGTTTTACAGCAAGGGGTCAACCTAGCACCTCACTCTTTCGACAAATGTACTTATTGTAAGTCACTTTGGATAAAAGCATCTGCCAAATGCCCTACATGTAAAATCTCTGGAGGTGAGTAGAGAGAGAGAGTCCAAGGAGGAGGAGAGAGTAGGTAATAAAGTGGAGGAGGCTTCTTCAGTGGACAGGAGAGAGAATAGTTCTGGAGGACAGTTGAGGAGAGAGTAGAAGAAGAGAGAGATTTCAGGTTTTGGTGGGAGGTGATGATGTGAGGAGTAGGAGGGGGAGGGGGTGTTGGACTTAAAGGGGAGGGAGAAGGCAAAAAAGTGGTGGTCAGACACAGGGAGAGGGGTAACAGACTAGCGGTGTAGAGGTAGCACAGGACCAGGTGAAGACCAGGTCGAGTTGGTTCCCAGCCCTGTGGGTGGTAGGAGAAGGGGTGAATGTTAAGTCAAATGTTTCGAAAAAGCCTTTCTCTGGCTGGATGTTGAAGTCAATCAGGAAAGCAACTGAGGAGCACATCCATCTCGTTGAAGAAGTCACGGAGGGGACCTGGTGGACGGTAGATCACTGCAATGTTGAGCTTGATAGGAAAGGTAACAGGCACAGCATGGACTTCAAGTGCGGATCTGGTCAGGTGTTCCAGGGAAAGGACCTTCTAGCACCACTTTGGGGAGATTATGAGTCCTGTCCCCCTTCCTCTCCCCATGGGTCTTGGAGTGTGAGAGAAAGAGTAGGCAGTTGAGAGGGCAGCTGGAGTGGTAGTGGTCTCTGTAGGGGCCAGGAAGTGGAGAGTCTGGAGGATGGCGTAGGCCAAGATGGTGTCTGCTTTCTTGACAGCCGATTGGCAATTCCAGAGTCCCCCATCACATCATAAAGGTTATGTTTAAAATGTGTGGGCCTATATTGTTTTACTGATGAAAAAATGAAAGCCTAATGAGAGTCACCTGAATGCATTTATCAATAATGTATGCAAAACATTAAGTTATCAAAGAAATGTCTCTTTGAAATGCATGATTCATGATAAGGGTCAGGCGGCAGTAGCTCAGGAAGTAGAGCGTTTGTCTGGCAAGTGGAAGGTTGCTGGTTCGATCCCCGGCTCCACCTAGCTAGTTGTCGAGGTGCCCCTGAGCAAGACACCTAACCCTAACTTCTCCCAATGAGCTGGTTGTTGCCTTGCATGGTTGACACCGCCGTTGGTGTGTGAATGTGAGGCAATTTAAGGGCCTATATAAATGCAATCAGTTTATATAAATGCAGGCCATTTATGCTCTTCTCGTGATGCCTATTGTGAATTGGGTCGCGATGGTTTGTCATTTTTAAAAAGCGGGTCCCCAGAAAAAAAGGTTTGGTAAACAGCGCTCGTTATGGTGATTATGAGTTGAGAATGCAAGCCCTTGAGATGTTGAAGACATTTACATTTTATTGGTGTGAATTCAGATATTCAGCAAGAGGCTGCTGCAGATACACTTCACGCCCACTAAATGGCACGGAAAATGGTTACGCTTAACTTCTTTATCATCATTAGCATTCTCTATTCTCTATCTCTCTTTCAGACACTGCTGTGTGACGCCGGTGACGCTGCATCCAGACAGTTTGTTTGTTTGGTTTGGTATGGTTACCAGGTCGCTGTCAGCCCCCATCTGATATTGTATTGCATTGCAGCTGTATTTGTCACCATGTTGGAGCTGTTTTTGCAACAAACAAGGTAAGCATGGACTCCTGTTGCTCTTGCTCCTGTACCATCCCTGTAGAAAGAGAGAAGTATCTGTCAGCTAGAGGAAAAGATAGCTGTACTTGAAAGGGCTACTTCAAAGGACCAGACGGGGTTTGCAGGTAAGTGGGTTTTATTGTTCAGAAACACAAGCCGACACCGAGTGCAGCAGCAGTTCCAGCTTCCAAAACACAATGCTGAATATCTCCGATGCATACACATGACATTTCATTTTAGCGTCAGCAGCAGCCCACTCCCATGGGTTAGGTCCAGTCTCACTGTGGGGAAGAGCAAACACATGTTACTATATATATGTAGACATCCACTGATCATGCTCACCCCCCACAGCTGCGTCGATCCCAGGACTTAGCCGCCCAGCCTCCTTTGTTTGCAAGGCCGACGCCCAGCCATGCCCCCTTCACACCACAATAGCGTCCATAGAAAAGACAGATACTCCAGAGAAAAGAGACCTGCCAGGATGTCTCGTAGAGTTAGCGGTAGCACTATCATTAGCGTGGTCCAGGGTACCCTGTCAGCAGCACCACTTGCGAAGGCAGGCAGCCCTTTTTGTGTGGTGGGGGAATCGATAGCCTTAGGCGACTCTGTTACACATAAAGTTAGATTTATGTGTAATGTGTAATGCTTCACTCGCTAAAGAACAGCTAATGCTGTTTTCACATTGCAGTTCGGAAGCTTTCTAAAGCATACACGCAGGGTATAAATGCATGCTTACTTACTGTGTTTTCTTGCAAATTTTGGTTCCCAACTTGTTTCAAAATTACATTTAAATCTGTGAGACTTAAAAGTTGTTGATCTTGTTGAGGGATACATCCAACTGTTACTTGCTAGTAAATGGTAAATGCATTATTTATATAGCGCTTTTATCCAAAACACTTTACATTGCCTCCCATTCACCCATTCATACACCGACGGCAGTGTCAACAACCAGCTCGTTGGTAGCAGTTGGGGTTAGGTGTCTTCCTCAGGGACACCGACAATTTGCTAGGCGGAGCCGGGAATCAAACCAGCAACCTGATGTGGTGGTCGGGGTATTATGGACGCATTGTAGGGGTTATAAAACGCTAAGCCTGGGGAAAGGAACTAGGTCTGGTGATGTTGCAACATCAGGCTCACATTCAGTGCTCGCACTGCTACAAAACTTAAACACTCAGGAACTCGCTAATATGAACTCCTCTCACAGTTATCACACTCTCGACAATCCAACTCATGGACTTTTACATCGATTAATCTCCTGCCAGCAGTGCCCGATACCGCTCGTCTTCTTGCCGCTGGCAAGAAGCGGCAAATTGTTCGAATCCCACTTCTGACAGAAATATTCAAGAATCGTAATGAAGAGGGGCAGCGGTTTTTGGTAATAAAAGTTTCAACAAAAATGCCTCACTCGCTAAAGAACAAATCCCCGCCTGTCACGGGAGAGACTGTGGTTCATTTCCACGACGGGGAGGAGGTCAACATTTGTTTGAGTCCGATTCACAATATATGCTGTGTTATTCTCAGGAGATCGAAGGCACTTGTTCAATTTCCTGAGGGGGGGAGGTAGCCTTTTGTTCCGGTCGTATTCATAATATATGCTGTGTTATTCTCAGAAAAGGACTTGTCTGTGAACAAGAAGGCACTTTATTGTCTTTTGTAACTTTCAGGTAACCGTTTGTTAGAGTCCAATTCACAATATATGCTGTGTTGTTCTCAGAAGATCGAAGGCCCTGTTTAAATTCCCTGACAGGGAGGTGATGGCCTTTTGTTACGATCGTATTCCCAATATATGCTGTGTTATTCTCAAAAGAAGTGTTGTCTGTGAACAAGAAGGCTCTGTATTGTTTAACAGCAGGTAGCCAGGATAAGATGCTACACAAGCTAAGTTATATTTCAAGTGCCGGGACATACCAGCATACAAGATCCTACAAGATCCTACAAAGAGCCAAGACATACAAATATGGAAGTGCTAAGGATCCAGGAGGGGTGGGGTTAAAGTTGATCGGGTAGGGGGGAGAGGGTTGGGGATGAAAGGTGGGCAGGAGGTGAAGCTATTCAGAGTCCAAGTGGACTCTGAATAGCTTCGGAAGCAGGTCAGTGATTCTGCTGTCCTGACCGCTGTCAGGAGGTCGTTCCACCATTGTGGTGCAAGGACAGAGAAGAGTTGTGATTTGGTGGAGCGACGTTTGTTTGTTTTTAGTGATGGTGGTACCAGGCGGCCAGCTGAAGTGGTTGAGCGGAGTGTTCGAGCTGGGGCATGAGGTTTGACCAGTGCTTGGAGGTAGGTGGGGGCAGTTCCACTGACAGCCTTGTAGGCCAGCACCAAAGTCTGGAACTTGATGCGAGCAGTTACAGGGAGCCAGTGGAGGTCACGGAAGAGAGGGGTCACGTGGGAGAACTTTGGTAGGTTGAAAA